>CM053275.1:80898304-80905804 GCA_028583415.1 Protea cynaroides
ATATGGACATTATGAATTCTTGGTCATGTCTTTTGGATTAACAAACGCACCAGCAACTTTCATGGAACTTATGAACCGGGTTTTCCACGACATGTTGGATACGTCGGTTATAGTATTTACTGATGATATATTGGTATATTCCAAGGACAAGGAAACCCACGTTAAGAATCTAAACGCTGCCCTACAGCGTTTAAGGAAAGAGAAGCTGTATGCAAAATTTTTAAAGTGTGAGTTTTGGCTAAATGAAGTCGCCTTCCTAGGCCATGTAGTATCCGCTGAAGGAATCAAAGTGGACCCCAGCAAGATCGAGGCTATTGTAAAGTGGGAAGCACCAAAGAGCGCTGCAGAAATTAGAAGTTTTCTGGGTCTCGCTGGTTATTATCGGAGATTTGTGGAAGACTATTCTCGGATTGTCGTACCTCTCACCAATTTGACTAAGAAAGGTGAAAAATTTGTGTGGACGGATAAATGTGAGAAGAGCTTCGGACATTGAAGACCGGAAGGACTGGGATTAGGATGTGTGCTTATGCAAGGAGAACAAGTAATTGCTTATGCCTCAAGACAGTTGAAGACACATGAGAAAAACTATCCCACTCATGATTTGGAGTTAGCAGCAGTTGTACATGCTATCAAGATATGGAGACATTACCTATACGGAGAGAAGTTCCAGATTAAGTCGGACCATAAAAGTCTTACTTATTTATTTAATCAGAAGGAGTTGAATATGAGACAAAGAAGATGGCTGGAACTACTGAAAAACTATGACTATGATATCCAGTATCATCCGGGGAAAGCTAATGTAGTAGTAGATGTGTTGAGCAGAAGGACAATGATAAAATCTCAAGGGGAGGTTAGCACAACTGTGGCAATGTGTACTACAGGAATGTTATTCAATCACGGCAATGAGCAGTAGGTGATAGATACAACGGATGGATCAGCCAACCAAGGGTTTATTCATCGGTTTTCAAGCATATTCGCTGCATTGAAGATTATACCGGATATAATTGATGAAGTGAAGACAGCTATCAAATAAGACCCTTATCTGAGAACGGTACAAGAAGACATCGAAAAAGATAGAACTAACCCTGAGTTCACCTTGGACGAAGAAAAGGTACTGAAGTACAAAGGAAGGATATGTGTACCCAAAACAGAAAGTGCGGACATTAGACACCGACTGATGAAAGAAGCCCATACCACCGTCTATTCGATACATCCTGGAAGTACAAAAATGTATCATGATCTAAAGAAACAATATTGGTGGACAGGGATGAAAGCAGATGTAGCTAAGTTCGTGTTCCAATGCCTAAATTATCAAAAAGTAAAGGCTGAACGACAAAGACCCGCAGGACTGTTACAGTCGTTACCAGAACCAGCATGGAAATGGGACTGCATCACTATGGACTTCATCACGGGATTACCACTGACTCCTCGAGTAGTTGACGCAGTTTGGGTGATTGTAGACCGTCTGACTAAAACAGCTCGCTTTATACCGATACGACCTTAGTATACACTGGAAAGGTTAGAAAAGTTGTATGTGGATAATATTGTTCGATTACATGATGTACTAGAGAGCATTGTGTCTGATAGAGATCCATGATTTACTTTCAAGTTTTGGGAAGGATTGCAAAAGGCTATGGGTACAACATTGAAGTTTAGTACTGCATTCCATCCACAGACAAATGGACCGGTCAGGCGTACAATTCAGATTCTAGAAGATATGCTTCGAGCATGTGTAATTGATTTTAAAGGATCATGGGATGAAAAGTTACCACTGATCGAGTTCACTTACAACAATAGCTACCAGGCTACTATACAGATGTCACCCTATGAAGCACTGTATGACAGAAAGTGTCGAACTCCTTTATTTTGGAATGAAGTTGGAGAACGTAGTATTGTTGGGCCAGAATTTGTCGAAGAGACTTGTCGCGTGGTCGATATTATCAAGGAAAGGGTAAGAATAGCTCAGAACCGTCAGAAGCAATATGCAGATACTCGACGCAGAGATCTTGTCACACCCGAATTCCACACACTTCATAATTGTGTGATGAACTGTTAATAAACCAACGGTTCAACCAGAATCTCGAGTAGGCTATCCCCGCGTTATCTGAACCCCCATACATCCGTAATCACAATCAGAGTAAATACACAATAGCGGAAGTCTTATAATAAAATGAACTGAGAATCTACGGTGATATTAATAATTTAATAGCAAATTATTCTGTTTCCACTGAGACATAAATAAATATCAAATACATGTCTTTATTAAATCAAAAATAAAAACCTATAAAATGTCTAATCAAATACACATGAGTGGCACTCGCAAAAGGAGTCATGTGTATCCACTTCAGCTTCAGCTTCCATCGTTGCTACATTCCGCGCCTGTTGGAGAACTCATATAGTCTTCAACTGTGAAACCTGCATCATCAACTAAAATATTCGACGTCGAGGGGGTGAGCACACATCACGGCTCAGTGAGTAGACAAAACAATGCAACAATACATATGCATGCAATCAATTCATATCTTTGGTCTGGTTTATAGTTTGCAATGCGCAATAGAAAGGTTGGGTGGTCAAAGGTTAACGTTTATTGACCCCGCCTCAATACACAGGGTGTGGAAGTCTGCTCGAAGGTTAACGTTTATCGTCGTCCCCATCCACCCTACCATAACATTATATAACAAAGGTCAACGTTTATTTTTATATAGTGCCATACCAACACGTAAGCCCCTGCTAGCGAGGGCTTGCAAACTGGGCTCGTAACTGACCCATCCTAATGCCAAATAGTGTATCCAAGGTCTCACCCCAGCATCCCTCCGAATGTCCATAGAGATTGAGCTAAGGCCCCCCGGTAGAGTCAGAGACTACAAGGACCGAGACCACCTCCCCTGATACTCTACGACATAATAGTTCTGCTAAAGTAATGGCGATACGACGATGCTAATGCACAAGACTTGAGTTAGAGATAGAGCTAAAGTGCTGAGACCCGCCAAAGGTTAACGTTTATTGACGTCCTCATCACACCTCCCCTGATACTCGCTCGCATCAAGTACACCAACCACACACATACAATCACATGCATATTCCTATCATCAACATCATCATCATGTTATAAACAATAAAGTAAATATGCATGAACAAATAATAGAAATATTGGATGGCATGTTGTATGCACATTACAAACATATTCGTATAGAATCAAGCATAGCATTGGACTCAAAAAAATAGAAAACAGTTTGTTATTAACCAATTAGTTTAGAATTCTGTTTCCTCACCTTAGCTTGCTAATAGATACTTTTCCAAGCTTTAAAATCACCTTTATAATGTTATTATATTGCTAGAAGACCTAACAAAGCCGATAAAATTTAATTAGAATTTTTAGAATTTAAAAACCATTTCATTAGGCGAGGGTCGGAGGTAGGGTCGGAGTCCTGATCGACCACCGGTGCGACCCTCCCCAAATCCGAACTTCCCGAACACCGAGGGTCGATGGTCGGGATCACCTAGGGTCGGATGGTCATCGACCCTCGGTGCGACCCTCGGTGCACTTTGGTCCAATTCCCTCTTTTTAGTCCATTCTTCGTGTTTGGGGTCCTATGGCTTGTTTCTACATTCCATTCAACATTCATTCCATGGTCTAGAACAATGAATCATCCACCTAAATAGCTTTAACGCATTCTCCTATGGTTTTCCATGAAAATCTAACCATGGGTTGATAGTTTGGGTTTCTCCGAGATCACACTCTCATCAATATCTATCCTAAGGTCTGTAGAAACTCATGGAATTAGTATCCATACCTGAGAAGAATACTCTTTTCTCTGCAACTGTTCTCTTTTGGCTAAATACTCTTCCTTGCTTCTCTTCTTCTTCTTTTCCTTCTCTTCTCTTTCTCTCAATTCAATTAGGGTTGTGAAAGGAGTGAAAGAGGCTTAGGGACGTCCTTTAAATAAAGTAGGAACATCTTAAAATAAGTCCCATTGAGATTAGGAAAGAATCCCAATCGAAAATTAGGAAATTTCCTAATTTCTATTTCTTACGGTAACCGAGGGTCGATGGGAGGGTCGATGATCCCGTCGACCCTAGGGTTCAAGATGTCCGACCCTCCCTTCAAAATTGAGGGTCGACTTTTCGCTTTGGGAGGTCCGACCCGCTTAGGCTGGGTATGCGACCCTCCCTTCAAATTAAGTGTTTTGGGTCGATTTGATACCTGGGATCTCGATCTCCTTCACGCCCTTGGTCCATTTGACTCGACCATGATGGGTAAACCTGGTTCAAGGTGGTAAGACCGGGTTAGATTGACACGGGTCTTACAGATCTTGAGTTCACCATGAGTGATAAAGTATTCTTGAAGGTATCGCCTATGCGAGGATTGAAACGGTTCGGACAGAAAGAAAAATTGAGCCCAAGATATGTCGGGCCATATGAGATTCTAGCCAAACGGGGAAAAGTGGCTTATCAGTTAGCACTACCACCCTCTATGTCAACTGTGCATGATGTATTTCATATTTCATTATTGAAGAAGTATGTCAAGGACCCAATGCACGTTTTGACAATGGACCTACCAGAGTTAACTAAAGATTTGACCTTTGAAGTAGCACCAATTGGGATCACCAGTCGAAAGGTGCAACGGTTACGCAACCGAGATATCTATTATATTAAGGTCACCTAGAGAAGTAGAGACATGGAAGAAATTACATGGGGAAGAAGAAAATTCTATACGAAAGCAATACCCTCACTTATTTGATTCAGAAGGTACGTACAATTTCGAGGATGAAATTTTTATAAGTAGGGGGGAGTTGTAAGACCCGTATCAAACTAACCCGGTTTTACCACTTTGAACCAGGTCTACCTATCGTGGTCGAGCCAAATGGACCAAGTGTGTGAAGGAGATCGTGATCCCAGGTATTAAATCGACCCAAAAATACTTAAATAAAGGGGAGGGTCGCATACCCAGCAAGGGAGGGTCGGACCCCCCAAGACAGAAAGTCAAACCCCCTGTTTTACAGAGGGGGTCGAACACTTTAGGAACTAGGGTTGACGGGATCATCGACCCCCTCATCGACCCTCAGTTGCCGCCGAAAATAGAATTAGAAAATTTCCATAATTTCGGTTGGGGCTCTTTCCTAATCTCAAAGGGACTTATTTTAGGATGTTTCTACTCTATTTTAAGGACGTCCCTAGGCCTCTTTGACCCCTTTTAGAACCCTAATTGAATTGAGAGAAAGAAAAGAAAAGGAAGAGAGGAAGAAGAGAAGGAACGGAGAGAAGAAGAAAAAGGAGAAGAGTTGCAGAGGAGGAGTGTTCTTCTCAGGTAAGAATATTAATCCTATGAATTTCGTGAGACTTAGAATAGTTGAAGGAAGATGTAGGAGAAACCCAATCCATCCATCCATGGCAAGGTTTCAATGGAAACCATGGAGGATATCAATTAGACTATATATTGGGTGAAGAGAAGTTCTAATCCATAGAAAGTATGTGGAATGGACTATGGAAGAAGCCATAGGAGTTAAACAAGGAAGAATGGATCAAAACATGAGAATATCGACCAAAACCAGAGGTGGTCGCACATAGGGTCGATAGACCCATCGACCCTGATATCAACTCTGTTACAGGGGGTCGCAGTATACTACTACCCTACCTGCAACCCATCCTGCGACCCTATAGATAACAGCAAGTTAGAAAATTAGAATTAAATCTAATTAAATTCTATCGACTTTGTTAGGTCTTCTAGCAATATAATATCAATATAAAGGTGATTCTTAAAGCTTGAAAGAGGATCTACTAGCAAGCTAAGGTGAGGAAACAAGACCTACATTAATTGGTTAATAATAAACTACTTTTATTTTCTTGAGTCCAATGCCATGCTTGATTCTATGCGAATATGCTTGTAATGTGCATTCAATATGTCATCCAATATTCCTGCTATTATTGTTCATGCATATTTAATTTTGTTTACTTATAACATGATGATGATGATTGATGCTAGGAATAGGCATGTGAATGTTTGTGTGTGGTTAGTGTGCTTAATGTAAGTAGGGCATCAGGGGAAGTGTTAGGCGGTGTTTGATCCGGACACTTTAGCTCTATCTCTAACTCAAGTCTTGTGTATTAGCATCGTCGTATCGCCATTACCTTAGCAGAACTATTGCGACGTAGGGCATCAAGGGGTCTCGGTCCTTGAGTCATATACTCTACCGAGGGGCCTTAGCTCTATCTCTACGGGTGCTCTGAGGGATGCTGGGGTGAGGCCTTGGATACACTGTTTGACATTAGGATTGGTTAGTAGCGAGCTCCGTTTGCAGCCCTAGCCATCAGGGGTTTATTTGTTGGTATGGAGTTACGCATCGATAAACGTGACCTTCGTTGTACAATGTTCATTGTGGGTGCTGTGGGTGACGGTGAGAGGTTCATCGGGTGTATCCACACTCTCGTGCATAGAGGTGCGGCGGCCACCTATCCTTTCTATAGCACAGTGCAAACGTAAAACCAGACCAAAGATATGAATTGAATTGCATGCATATGTGTTGTTGCATTGTTTTGTTTGCTCACTGAGCCATGATGTGTGCTCACCCTCTCGACGTCGAATATTTTTAGTTGATAATGCAGGCACCACAGTTGAAGATTATATCAATGCTCCTATGTACGGACATGTGGCGACGATGGAAGCTGAAGACGTAGTGGATATGTATGACTCCTCTTGCGAGTGCAACTCATGCGTATTCGATTAGAGTTTCTTTTATTTTTTTTAGATTTTTTAAGGAGATGTAATTGATATTTTACTTACTTATGTCTCGGTTGAAACAAAATAATTTGATACCTTAATATGATTACCACATTTAGATTCTTAGTTCGTTTTACTATAAGACTTTCGCTATTGTGTATTTCACTCTGATTATGAATGTGAATATATGAGGTTTTGATTAAATGGCGATAGCCTACTCGAGATCCTAGTTGAACCGTTGGTTTGCTAGCGGTTCATCACACCATTCTGAATAGTACAGAATTGGGGAGCCATTCTCCCTCGTGACTGGGAGTTGGTGCAGACTCTCCCCACTCCATCCATGATATCAGGGGCAGATACCCTCGTGACTGGGAGTTGGTGTAGACTCTCCCCACTCCACCCATATATATATATATATATGCGTGTGTGTATATATATATATATATATATATATATATATATATATATATATATATATATACTATACTATACAATATATATCCTATACTATATACCATATATGATATAATACTTAGTATAATAATATATAATGTATAGTAATATACATAATGCAGATAAAGTACAAGCACATTGAGCTGAACTGACTTGGTCCGGATTGGTCTGAACTGGGCCGGTCTGAGTTGGACTAAGTTGGGTTGAACTGGGTTGGGCCAAAAATTGGTTTTTCTCTCTCTATCATTTCATAGATCATTTTCGCCACCATTCCACATAGAATTTTTCGATAGCCTCTACCCCAAATTTTCCACGTTCACTTTATAGAA
>CM053275.1:80910804-80943223 GCA_028583415.1 Protea cynaroides
TTCTAATAAACGTAATTCACCCAATTCTAGATCATCTTCTGGAATCGTATGACTGTCAAAAGTGAGTGAGTGTTCATCGAAACTGTTATAGTCTGAATACTCATAAGGTTGGGTTGACGCCCGCCTCCCCCCAAACTGTACTTGCAAGTTTCCCCGCAAAAATCTATTCATGCCTACTCTTTGAAAGAGCGTTATTCTTCTTTAGTTAGGTAGTTCTCCCCTTTCCCAGAGACCGTAAGACCCCGGTAGAATCAAAGGCCTACAGACAACAGGGAGCGGGCCCCCCCCCCCCCCCCCCCCCCCCGGGGGGGGGGGGAAGGAAAAGGGGCCCCACCCCCCGAGAGGCAAAGGAAGGGGGGGGGGGGGACGGGGACCGGCGCCGGGCCCCGGGGCGGGGGGGGGGGGGGGGGGGGTGGGGGGGTGGGGGGGGCGGGGGCCCGGGACCGGGAGGGGCGGCCCGACCGGGGGGGGGCGCCGGGCGGGGGGGGGGGGGGGGGCGGGGGGGGGGGGGGGGGGGGGGGCAATTTTGATTTGTGCAAGGTCCCAAACTTCCTCTAGTAGATCAAGATTTGTTCGGAGGCTTTCTGCATTGTCAACCGGATCGAAGTGCATCACCCGATGGGATGGGATGCGGACCTCCAGAGGGATCATTGCTTCCGTTCCAAATGCCAGCATGAAGAGCGACCCGCCCGTTGCTACCTTAGGGGTGGTCCGATCTGCCCAGAGGATGTGGGGTAGCTCATCCACCATCTCCCCTTGGCTCTTTCCAAACGCTTCTTAATCCCTTGCATAAGGATTTTGTTGGTAGACTCAGTTTGTCCGCTTGTCTGGGGATGCTTCACCGCACCATGTCAATGGTCGATGTTAAGTTCCGAGCAGAATTTGGCGAAGGCTTCGTTGGTGAATTGCGCGCCGTTGTCAGTGATCAAGATGCACGGGACACCATAGCGATAGACGACGGATTTCTTGAAGAACTCCCTGATCGTGCTCTCAGGAATGCTTGATACTGCTTTGGCCTCGGCCCATTTGGTGAAGGAATCTATGGCCACGATGACGTATTTTCACTGGTGTTGGGTTGGTGGGAAGGGTCCCATGATATCCATGCCCCAGGTTGCAAATGGGATCAGTGAGGAAATTGGCCGTAGAGGTGCCGCAGGTAGTTATGGGACTGGGGCGTAGAGCTGGCATTTCTTGTATTTTTTGATGTAGTGTAGGCACTATTCTCTCATTTTAGGCCAGTAGTATCCCTAGCGAAGAATCTTCTGGGCCAGGGCACGGCCACCTAGGTGGGAGCCACAGATACCCTCGTGTACGTCCTTGATTGCTAGGGCTGCCTCGGCTGGCCGCAGACACCTAAGCAATGGAAAGGTGAAGGCCTTCTTGTATAGGGTGCCCTGGTCCAGGACGTAGTGCCTTGATTTGGATAAGATTTGTTGGGCTTCTGTTTTCTCATCAGGCAGGGCTCCTCTCTCAAGTTATGAGCGGAGGGGATCCATCCATAAAGGTTCTGCTTCGGTGATGTGGATGACGTCTACACTCGGGTTGACACTGGATTTTTCCAAGGTTTCTATGTAGACCGAATGGCTCAGGTTTGACAAAGCTGACGTCACCAACTTGGAGAGTGTGTCCGCCAGTGTGTTCTGCTCTCTTGAGATGAGATTCAGGGCAAAGCTATCGAAAGATGATGTCAGCTCTCTTACCTTGGCTAGGTAGGCTACCATGTTCGTCTTCCTCGCTTCGTATTCCCCATTTACATGCTTAACAATGAGCTGAGTCACTAGATGCAACGATCCTTCTGGCACATACAACCTTGGCCAGTCTCAGGCCGGCGATGAGCGCTTCATATTCTGCGGCGTTGTTCGAAGTCAGAAATGTAAACCTTAATGCACACAGGATTTGGAATCCCTCAGGGCTTGTTAAGATAAGGCCTGCTCCACATTCCCCCTTGTTGGAGGCTCCATCGACAAACATGATCCATGGGACAAGGGTGTCACACCCCAATTCTGGTCTAACGATAATGTTGTGATGAACCGCCAATAAATCAACGGTTCACCTAGGATCTCGTATAGGTCGTACCCACCATATCATACCAAACACACATTCCACATTAATAATCGGAGGTAATAAACAAATAAGCGAAAGTCTTACAGATAATGAACTAAGAGTCTAATAGTGATAAATAAGTATTTAATCCAATTATCTCCAAACCACAAGACATAAAAATAACTAATCAATTACATATCTGATGTCCAAATTATAACTAATCTTAAACAAAAACACATTGGTTGCACTCGTATGATGAATCATGCGCATCTTCTTCAGCTTCTACATCCATCACAGCAATGTGTCCATATGTCGGAGCATTCATATATTCTTCAATGGTAGGACCTACATCATCAACTAAAAATATTTGATGTCGAAATGGTGAGCACACATCACGGCTCAGTGAGCAAACAAAACAATGCAACAAACATATACAAGCATTCAATTCATATCTTTGGTCTGATTTATAAGTTTGCAATATGCTATAGAAAGGTTTGGTGGCCATCGCACCTCTATACACGAGTGTGTGAATCCGCCCAATGGATCAAACACAATTGCCGTCCCACATGCATCCACCATAGAATAGAGAGAGAGTTAAAGTGTCTGGATCAAACACCGCCAATACTTTCCCTAATGCCCATACCAACAAGTAAGCCTCTATTGGCGAGGGCTTGCAAACTGGGCTCGCAACTAACCAATCATAATGCCAAACAGTGTATCCAAGGCCTCACCCCAGCATCCCTCAATACGTCCATAGAGATAGAGCTAAAGCCTCCCGACAGAGTAAAAGACCACACGGTCCGAGACCACCTCCCCTGATGCCCTAAGACGTAATAGTTCTGCTAAGGTAATGGCGATACGACGATGTTAGTGGGCAAGACTTAAGTAGAGATAGAGTTAGAGTCTGGTGACGAGGTCGAAGACCACCATGCCACGTCCTCCTCCTAATACTCCACTCGCATCCAATACACCAACTACACACATACATTCACATGTCTATTCCTAACATCATCATCATCATCATGTTAAAAATAAACGGAATTAAATATACATGAACAGTAATAGCAAGAATATTGGATGACATGTGAGATGCACATTACAAGTATACACGCATAGAATCAATCATGGCATTGAATTCAATAAAAATAATCAGTTTGTTATTAACCAATTAGTTTAGGTCTTGTTTCCTCACCTGTTAGCAATACTCGATGTCCTTCCAAGCCTTGAAATTCTCTTTGAATTGATTTAACAACCTAAAAGTTATATGAATTTAAGTTAGGGTTCATATGTGACGTGTTACAGTAGTCAAAAATCGAAACAGAGCACTGATAGGTGTCTGATTAGTCCTATAGTGTCATGTTGTATCGACCTGACAGTCTACGATTGATACCCTACGGTCGCATATGGTGCAATCGTAGCTATGACCATATGATTTTTAAAATCTTCCCGAATGCCTATGGTTGATCCTCTGGTCATACTGGTCATGCTATAGTCAACCGTAGCTGCGACCTTGAGATTTCTGGTCACAGTCTACATGTAATTCTAGTTCTTCCTGGGTCAATTCTTATGTTCTTCAATGGGGTTTATTCTAAGGTCATCCTATGACCATCATTAGTAATTTCTTATCAACCCTAATCATCAATTCACTCCTCATGGTTCTCCTTGGGATTTTCTCAAGGAAATCACATAGATCATAATAGGTGGATATTGCCTATCTTTCGTAGAAGTCTTATTCCTTAGAATTTACATCTCTAGAGATTCGTTTCATACATTTGCCTGTGATAGAGAGTCAATCTCTTCTCAGCAAATTCTTCTCCTTAGCTTTTTCTTCTTCTCCTTCTCTTCCTTCTCTTCCTTCTCTTCCTTCTCTTCCTTCTCTTTCTCTATCCCATGGCTAGATACATAAAGTCAAGGAATTTTATTGATGTGACACCAAATGCGCACTTGGCGGGATTCAGCCACATGTGCTATTGTCGAAGTATTCTAAATGCTTCTTCTAAATCCTCCAGATGATCGTTCGTCTCCAAACTTTTGACCAACATGTCATCGACATAGACTTCGACATTTCGATCGATTTGCTTCTCAAAGATCTTACTCACCAGCCTTTGGTACATCACGCTGGCATTTTTTAATCCAAAAGGCATGACGTAGTAACAAAGAGACTGCGGTTGGTAACAAATGAGGTTTTTTCCACGTCAGCCTTACGCATTTTGATTTGATTGTAGCCAGAGTAGGCATACATGAAGCTGAGCTGATCATGCCCTGCTGTGGTGTCGATCAACTGGTCGATCCGTGGGAGAGGGAAGCTATCCTTGGGGCACGCCTTGTTTAGGTCTAAAAAATCGATGCAGATCCGCCACTTGTTGTCTTTCTTTGGGACCATCATGACATTGGAGATCTACTCCGGGTAAGTAACCTCATGTACGAAGTTTGCCTTGAGCAACTTGTCCACCTCTTCATCAATGAGCTTCTGCCTGCCGGGGGCGAACGATTTTTTTTTCTGACGATGGTCGGTGTTAGGGGTCGATGCCTAGGCCATGTTCCGCCACTTCCCTTGAAACGCCCGGCATGTCTAAGGCTGTCCATGCGAAAACATCTGCATTATTACGTAAGAAGGTGATAAGTTTTATTTTTCGCGGCTCTTGGAGAGTGGAACCTATTTGCACAGTTTTCTCTGGGTTCGCCTGGTCCAAAGGGACTATGAGAAGGTCCTCGACAGGGGTGCCCCTCTCCTGTGTGGAATCGTCCCTCAAATATTCAAACTATATCGGGAAGGCCTGGGCTGGTTTGCGAAGGCCGCTCAACTCAGCCGAGTAACACTTGCAGGCAACTAGTTGGTTGGTTTTGCACTCTCCCGCGCCCCTGGGTGTGGGAAATCTAATTACTAGATGGTACATCGAGGGGACACATCGTAAGGCGCATAGTCCTGGCCTGCCGAGCAAAGCGTTATACGAAGAAGGCACGTCAACGATGAAGAAATTCATCATAACTCGTGACTCCTTGGGATAAGAATCGGCCCTGACAGAAAGCCGGATGGAGCCTTTGACAGTCACGAGATGCCCGGAGAAGCTGATCAGAGGATAATCTATCGGCATGAGGCAATCTTGAGGGATTTTCATGCGCTGAAAGGCTTGCCAATATATTATGTCTGCGGAGCTACCAGTGTCCACCATGATCTTGTGGACATTGCTATCATCAATGCGTAAAGTAATGACAATAGCGTCGTCATGAGGGACTTCTAATCCGCATAGGTCCTTATCGCTGAAGATCAAGAAATCTCCTATTCTCGCCCTTTTACCTGGCCATTCGGTAGACTTTATACTCCTTGCGTAGGCCTTCTGGGCTTTAGCAGATGTGTTGCCTAATGCGGGGCTGCCAATAATAGTCATCACCTTCTTCCCCTCTCACTCGTGGTCAAATACCGGATTTTCTTCCGAGGTCGGGGTGGCCACTGCAGCCAATACAGGTCGGTCGAACGAGAGCTGATTTTGAGTGACCGAACTACGACCAACGCTATCCTGAATCAGCGTCCTTGCTGGGAGAGTGTAGCCCTTTGGCATGACACGAATTGCATTGACAAGGTCGAAGGGGTAGTCTTTGAGCTGGTCCGGGGGATCTAATACGGGTGAGGCGGCCTTGTCTAATCTTGTCGACGGCGGGAAATCCTAGGATTGATGCCACGAGCTGTCGCCCTCTTGTATCTAGTGTGTTTAGGGTTCTTCCAACCTCGTACACTTGTTGAGGGACTGGATCAAAGGCGAGGGCAAATTGGGATCGAATGATGCCGACCACCCTCTGCGTAGGGGTTGTCTCCCTTTCATGCCTCTCTTCATGCCGTGGGGCCTTTTCCCTTTGTCGGTCCATGTGTCTTCTGCCATTTCTTTCCCCTCTTCTTTCATTGTCGAATGGTTCCCGTCGGGCATCCAGTCTATGCCCCATGACCGCCTCTCCTCCCACCTGTTCACATTGCCGTTGCTCATGGAACCCTTCTCGAGGGGGCGGAGGGAGTGTCCTTGTGTCCTCCCGGGCTACCATGGGCACTCTGGGCGCATCGCGATCTACGTATTGACTGTAGTATCCCCTCCTGATGAGGTCTTTGATTTCGGCCTGTAAATATCGACATTCGTTGGTGGTGTGCCCGATGTCACGGTGATACTGACAATACTTGTTCGGATTTCACCTCTGTGCCTCGGTTTCGACTTTTGGTGGTTTCTGAAGTTATCCATCTTTCTCTATTAATGTGAACACTATGCCCAGCGGGTGGTTCAATGGAGTGTAGTCCTCAAAGCTACTCATCATTACCCTGGCTCGCGCTTCTTCCCTCCTCGACCGCTTATGCTCGCCGTGTTGTATAGCTTCTTTTGTGTCGTCTCCCTTTTTGCTGACTGGGGCATTCATGCCCTTATTGGCTTCATAAATCTCATTTGCAGTAGCAAACTTCTCGCAGCGGGCCAGGAGCTCCTGGAGGTCGGCTGGATCTTTCTTGGCAATGGAAAATCTGAGCTTTTTATCTGTAACCACCGCCCGAAGGGTGGCGAAATAGACAGGATCTTCTATGTCCTTAACTTGAAGTACCTCCAGATTGAATCTGGCGAGGAAGGATCGCAGGGACTCCCCTGGTTGTTGCTTCATATTCATTAGATGAGCGCTCGTCTTCCGCTGTACTTGGCTGCCCTGGAAGTGCATCTGAAACGATCTACTTAATGTCTAGAATCCTTCGATCGACCTTAGCGGAAGGTTGTTAAACCACATCCGCACGGCACCCTTCAGGGTCAACGGAAATGCTCTGCACATTATTGCATCTGGGTTGGCATGAAGCCTCATTGCCCCCACGAAATGGTTTAGGTGCTCGATTGGATCGGTAGACCCATCGTAGGTGTCTATGGGAGGCATGCTGAAGCGCTTGGGCAGGGGCATTATCATGATAACATCGGTGAGGGGGTTGTCCATTGAGTAATCCTTCTCGGTTTCTGCATAATGGTCATTTTTCTCCATAATCTCTATCTTCTGTTAGAGCCTGACCAGCTGATCTTCAATTCGTGCGGCCGCCTCCGTGTGCATCTGAGCTCTTGCCCCAACATTAGGTGGTGCATCCAGACCTCGTGGCGAGGTGTCGTCTTCAATGTCTTCGACCCGTTGGTCGACGTTTGGATGTAGCCCCAACCGGTCCCGCACGGGTATCAGAGCTCGCTGGGACGTGGAGTCAGTCGTGCTGTCTTCCTGCTGGGGTGGTCGTGGCCCGTCACGCTGAGGGGGTTCTAGCGGAGGTCCCGTCATGGGAGCTAGCCGATGTGGAGGAATAATCTCAAAGGGGGGAACGACCCCTACTGGGGGCCGCGAGGTAGCATCCATCGGTGGGTGTTGGGTAGCCTGCAGGGCTCTTGTTACTTCTTCCAGCTGCTATACTATAGCGTCAAACTGCTTGTAGGTGACATATTCTGGTGGTGGAGACTCAACCGTTGGCCTTTTTCCTCTCCTCTAGGCCGGTCTGCCCTCCTGGCGGCCCGCACTGGGTGAATTAAGCGGGTTGAGGTGCACCGTGTGGCTCCTTGTTCTTCGAGGACTCATGCCCAAAGATTTCTCTCAGACCTTACTCTTCCGACATTGAGATCACCTTCTCCCTGGCCCCACGGTGGGTGCCAAACTGTTTCAGCCAAATTTTGTATTCAAGGTCCGTGTTTGTGGCGAGGCCTGCAAAACAAGGCGGGCCTTGTGGCCCCGGGTCCACTCTGATGCCAAAGTTAGGAATCCGTGAATGGTCAATGGGCCCGGGATTCGAGCCCACCTTTTATATGATGGGGCAAGGGAGATATCCCGAGTCCGAAGTGTCAGAGCGAGAATCTCAAGGATGATCTATTAATGTTTTTTGTACCTGAATTCTCAGGATTTGATCTATTTATAGTGAACAGTGCTTTTCCCTTAAATGCCATTTTTGCCCTTTGTAGCTTTTGATCCCTAAAACATCCTTGACATAGCTTAGAAATGACGTTTTTTACCCTTAACTCATGTGATTGGATTTATGAGAATGCTTTCTTATATCCATGCGAGAACGTCCATGTGGTTTACTGATCGAGTCCTAAGTGTCGCGGTTTTATTGGTGACTGACGTGGCAAATTTCCCCAACAAACCTCAATTAGTTGTCATCTATGAGTAGAGATGGCCTTTGGTTAACTTTTAGTTTGTTTAGAAGAAACATGTACATTTTTTAGTGCTTGATTTTCAAGATTTTGGTGCTTAGTAATCATCTCCTTTTTCTTTCTCTAGTGCAAAATTTTTAAGAACTTGGTAATGAAAAGAATTCAGTGAAAGTTGATTTGGAGTCCTTTAAGATTAGGTTATGGTTGTGTTACTAAGGATGAGAAAGGTGGTTTTGCAGCATGTTTAGCCAGGAAAGATTTCTTCAAATCTACCATTAAAAGTGAAGCAGGAAAAGTTATTATTGAGAACTTGAGACTGATGCTCAAACTTGGATCCACCTCCTGGGCAATTTACAAAAAGTCATGCCTCAACCAAACAACAAGAAGATCAGCTCTTAAAAGCCCATATCAAATTCAGGTTTATCTGTTACACCTAAAATAGAGCGATGGAAAAATCTCCATGAAAAACCAACCTTTTGTTGCAGGGGAGCATCTTATTAATGAATCTACTCACATTATGATCCTATCAAAGTAAGCGCATAGAGAATCCCTGAAAATAAGAATATTCACTAATGACTGAGTAAATGAAAACCGAATACATAACTTCGACAAAATTGGGTAGAAATCCAACTAAACTATCATTAAAATTGAAATAAGCCAATGAAATCGAAATAAAAATCGAACCAAATGAGGACCTAAGACATCCGACATCGAACATACAGAATCCAGATCCATCACTTTCGAAGACACTCTCAGAAAGTGAGACGACGTAAAGTTGCATATGAAAATTGAAATGAAATTCAGAATAGAAAGATCCCATACAACCCCATAACTTCTTATTTTGGAATAACAATAGCTTGTTGCTCTTGAGAAATGTAAAATTTTAATTTCCTTTGAAATATTTCATTATTGATTGAACATGGGTTGACTCCAGAATCTTATTTTCAGTTTTCATATAATAGTTTCCAAGCCCTTTTTCATATCATAGAACACACAACTGAACCAACAATTTTTCAAAATAGGTTTCTTTATTTTTCTAGAACCCACAAACCTTCTTCCTCTTTGATCAGTACCCAAATAATTGATTTTATCTTTAATTATGAATTTTTGGCGTCCCTCAGTTTCCCTAATAAAGCCAACGCCTTCCTTTCTCATTAAACACTGATCAACCCTGTCAACAATCAGAATTATCTCTCCTACAATGATAGATGAAATATTTCTAATTGAAAAAACAAGAGGCAAAAGACAATTTATGTAGTGTTTCATGCCATCAACCTCTTCATTTATCAGTTTAATCATCTCCATTGATAATGGTACTGTGCCATTAACCTCTTCATTTCTCAATTTAATCATCTTCAGTTTGACACTGGATGCATGAGAGGAAATATTATGACAAATAGCTAATATATGTATCAATAATAATATCAGTCTCATTTATAATATAATACAACAGCCATAGTTTTTAAATCCATCTTCCTCTTACAAAAATACCCGCCAATACTACAATTAACCCAACTAATATTACCAACTAGACAACCAAGCTGGTTTCTAATCCAATTGAAAAACAATAAAAATAAAACAAGGTGAAAAACAACTCTCTTTTAAGGTTTCTTCAGGTCTAGTTTCTCGACAGCATCAATGATTTCTTCATACATCCCAACACGATGTCCATAACCTCTAATTACTCCTCTTAAATATTCTTTTAAATATTCTAATGAAGGAGGTGAATTGGAAGTTGTACACTGAGAGTGTTGACCTATCTCCTCGGTTGGCATATTGATCACCGAACCCTGAAAGCTTCCCCCTGTCTCTTGGTTAGACACGGTCTCTCCTCTCTTTTCTATCCATTCATTGTTAGGCTGCAATGCAATTAAACACAATAGTAAAGAACAATGTATATTATGATAATTTTCATTCTAACGACAAAAACTTAAGGTGTTATTCATACTCCTGTAGACTGTGGGCAACACCAGAATGGTCGTCCTTTGATTGTGATAGTTTTTGTTGTTCTCACTTTGCACTGGCCGCCTCTGCATTTACATAACTTGTACTGCTATTCCCACATAAAAAGTTGCAACAACATTACTGGTATGTGTAGTATTTTCTGCCAATATTTTTGTCTTAAGTTGTTGTGAGTGTGACGCAGGGGGCACCACACTTTTCACATTTTGGAGCCATTACGTAAAGGAAACTACAGGATTGCAGAGATATATGTGCTTTAAGCCTCTATATATGTAAATAAGTGTGCATAAAAGAAAAACTCATCCACATCACATACTTCCCCAGTAAGTTTGACAGAAGACTTTGGTCAGGACTGGAGCCAATGACCCCAAAACTAGTTATAAATAGTAGACAGTCCTGTCAAATGAGATGAAACAGACTGGTGATACATAAGCTTAAGGCAATCATACCAGAGAAAAAGCCCTTGTGGGATCTTACAATCTTTGTATTAAGGAAGTTCAAAAGCTTCCAAGGTCATCAAGAAAATTATTAGAATGTTCAGATAGCAAATTCTCTTAAAAAAAAGTATGAAACTGCAAACAAACTAAAAATGCATATAGAAATCGTTTAAATAGAACCAAAAATGAATACAAAGAAATAAAAAAATTGTTAAAGTAACCCAAGTTGGATATGGGATTTTTAAAGGTCACATATACCAACTACATAACAGAAGGGGTATTTTTTTTTTGGTATGGGGAGGAGGCACAAGAATTCAGTAAGTGGTTCATCTAGCGCAAGTTGGAATATGGAATATATAAAACCACAGCTACCAAACTACATAACAGAAAAAAGGGGGGAAAATTTTAAGGTGAGGGGGAGGCACAAAGAATTCAACAAGTTGTTCATTTAACAGGGTAAAAAAGCCTACAATGCCTTTCGCATAAATAATTGAGGAACAGGAGGGTATTTTTCTGTCTTTTTCTACGAAGCTATAAATTGGAGATAACAAATAGCCCCCTAAATAACCCAGAAAAACCTGAACAGTACACATTGTAAGGGATATTTTACCCTCAAAACAAAAATCCCAGGACATTTTATAGATATTGAAAAATTAATCAGAAGATATCATTTCACTAAACCTAATCGAGTTCCCATCATGTCCGTCCATCTAGGAAGTATAAGGAGGAGGCAAAACCTCCCGAACCCACTTAACGACAAAAGGCAAAACTATTTTTTTTTTTAATGGGAGAGTCTATAGTCCATTAGCATCTCTACTTTGCAGAGATCACATGAAATCCAAAAAGATTATCCATCCCATTGTCTAGTTTGGGAGAAACAAGAAGGGGAAAAAAAAACAATGAGACTAAGGCATTAAGATGGGAGTAAAGGGATGAAGGAATTACTTGTGCTTGGAGAACCCACAACAAGTCAACGAAAATAAACACTAACCCACGAGACAGAGTAGCAATTGGTGTAATAAGTACGTGAGAGAACAGCCTAACATCCATTCCTAAATCCAAAAACAACTAAAGTTAGAAATACCTGAGAAGAAGAATGTGTTTAGAGCTTCAAAGCCAAGGTCGTTCAGCAACAATGCAGGCCTTCTCTTTCAGATCTTAAAGAGCCTAATGTGGAGGAGACGAAGGAGAAGAAGAGATTTGTGGCAACACAAAGACTATGAGCCCAATGTTGATGACCCAGGTTTCATCTTTTCTGTTAGGTTTCGCGTTCAAAATGGTCAAATGATATTGTGAGCGGAGGTTATCTCGTCTGTCCTAGACCAACGGTAATGAGGACCTATGGATCTTCTTGGCAATAGGTGTCGCCCATCGAGGTAAGGTCGCCGCCTCTCCTCCCGAACCCCTTGGAGGAGAGGATTTGGATCCCAGAAAAAGAGCTTGGGAGAATTATATAATGTATTTTAGATTTGGGGAAAACACAAAATACTTAAGCAAGTAAATAAAAACTTAAAAACTTAAAATCAGAATAAAGCAAACAAAACATACTTACCAGAGAGGTGTTTGAGATTGAAATTCAAACAAAGAGAAATTACATAGTAATAGTATAAAAGAATTCATTGTACAATGTAATATGAAATAAATAAATAAAATCTTACAATAATTCAGTCAAATTAAGAATAGAAGAACAAAATACTAGATAAAATTCAGAACTTTAAAAAATCTATATTGAAACTACTACAAAAACAAAATTTAGAGAAATCATATTTTTTTTATTGGTATTAGAGCCACTATCGTGAAACAAAATTAAACATGTATGCAAATTGAAATCAAAACTAGTGAATCGTCCTATTGGTTGGCCGACTAGCCGCACAAACTCGATATTTGCCCAACCTCATACAAATATTGTGGGTACTTGCTGGCATGCCCCAACACCAAACATGAATGTAAGCACAACAGAAAAATAACAGTGATAAAAAGTAGATCAACACATACATCAATATAATCATACAAAAAAAATGATTTATATGGCAATATAGAAAACAACAATAAATATATACTTAAAAATCAATGATCTTAGCAAATAAAAAAATTAATATGCTTTTAAATTCTAAGATATCTCAAGTATTTTTGACAAAGAGAACTAATGATTGAAATTATCGAATAAAACAATAAATTGTAATAAACCTTAGAAATCCAAATAGAAGAACATAAAAATTTTACCGTAATAAAAAAAATCTAAACATCAACAATTCAGAAAACGGAACTCAAGAGAACAACAAAAGATTTCACATTTGGAAAAAATATAAAATACTTAAGCAAGTACACAGGACCTTAGAAATTGAAATCAGAATAAAATATACAAAATATACTTAACAGAGAGTAGTTGAGATTGAAATTCAAACTAAGAGAAATTACACTGTAATAATATGAAAAAATTCATTGGACTATGTAATGATGAAGAAATAAAATAAAAATAATGACCTTGCAATAATTTAACCAAACTGTAAATAGATGAACAAGATATTGGATAAAATTTAGAAATTTTAATAAAAATCTAAATCAAATTACCACAAAAATTTAGCTGTCCACTCTCAAGTTGGGCAGTAAGGGTCGAAGAAGGGAGGGTTATCCTCCTTTACATCATGATCTCTATCTAGCAGCAGACTCTCTTCCCCATAGAATCAGTGTGCAGACTACACGTCCTCCAATGTTCAGAGGCACTTTTCTGAACATTTCTGGTGATACTACTCTCCCGACTCGAGGTTCAAAAGTTCAAGAGACTGATTTTCTTCCAAGGAAAGGAGTAGATTCGGAATTCAGGTAAGGAATGACAAATATGAAAATAAGGGCTTCTGTTCGTAAAATTTGTGAAAAATGTTGATTGATCCATAGGCGGGAACGAATTATAGTAATTTGTTCCAATCCGAGACATAAACAGAGACAAGGGTAATCTTTATAAAAAGGCACTTTCTAAAAGACCCAATGTTTTATAATTGATCTGGTTTGACATTAAATGGATAGATTATTTTCTAATATCTCTGACTCATATTTATGAGATGAAAAAATATGACAAAACCTATACCAAGAATTGGTTAGCGTAGGAATGGACGTAGAAAAAACAAAAAAGAAGGACCAGACGTACCTAGTTGCAATCAGATGTAGGAGCGTAGCATTCGTTTAGGAGCCACCGTGTACGTTTACTCTGGAATTGATTCATGAGATTTGCAATCGCTCTATCCTCCCATCTCACTGGTCCTCTAAATCCCCTTGAGTATTCAAAGAAAAATTGTTTGATCATTCAATGGATCAATAATGGGAAAATTTCACCCACCCCTAAACTTTACCTTTACTTAATGCAACCCCAAACTTTGCCCATATTTCACCCACTCCCCTCAGATATGAAATATGTATCACACAGGTTCAGACTTAACAGATTGATCTGTTAAGTGATGAGGTGGCAAGGTTATAAATTATATAATGGCAAAATTACCTTTAAATATCAACTAAATGACCCAATTACCCTCTCATATGATGAACTCGCCTTTCAACCATTCTGCAACTTCTTTCTGTCCATTGAAGCGGTAACCCCTTCCTTTGGGTCCTCCGTCTCTCCCGTCTAAACCTCTGTTGGTAGAATCTTGCAAGGAGTTGGCATAGCTATCTCTAATGACTTGAAGAACTAGCATCACCGTCGTCAGAGAAGATTGTCGTGCTTCCTTTCCTTTGCATCCTACTGTTCTTAGCCCGGATTGTTAGACTTTTTCCAGTTCATAGGGTTTCATCCTAAACCCTAATATCCATACAGAGATCTAGAATACAATGATGTTCAATGTAATCAATAATAATAGAGACATACCTGAGAGTAGAAGATTGATTTCCGTCTTTATTCTCTAAGAATGATGTTGGAGCTTTGATCACGGTCTTCCATAGCCTGTAGAGGTTCCACGTTTTTCTCACTGCTCGTGGGTACAGAGAGAAGAAAACAACTATGGCTGTGGGGACTCATGACCTAGTATATATAATATTGTCACAAACCCTAACCAGTCTCACACTGTAATAGGGATTGCCTATCTCTTTATCTTGTGACGAATCAAACCGAACTGGTCTAACCTAGTGACATAGACTCCCACTGATCAATGGGCCTAGTAATTAATTAAGCTAACATTCTCCCACATAGGCTAGATTAATTACAATGCCACCATTGAATATTTTGGCCATGGAATCCATTCACATAATAAATCGTCACCTACTTTGATCCAGCTATTAAGCCTGCCAATGTCAAGCAACAGCGAAAAATACTCCAACACAAATGGTGTATTACCTTCCATCAGCCACATACAAAAGCCTACTTAACAGCATGAATTGTCGTGAGATAATGAGTCCTCTTTGATCGAATTACCTTCGATCGAGTTACCTCAAACTTTTATACTTGATATTATCCTTTCATGGCAAACTGCCTCTAACTTGGATTAATATCTCACTTTGACACACCGTCATAGTTTGTTTGGCTGAATACCACCCTTAATCTTTGGCTGAATACTGCCTCTTATCCTGGCTGAATACCACCTTTTATATTTGGCTGAATACTACCTTGTTTGACCTTTTATATTTGGCTGAATACTGCCTTGTTTGATCTTTGGCTAAATATTACCTGGTGTCCGGCTAAATACTGCCCATTTTATCTTTGAATAAATACAGCCTGAATCATGAATCCAATCACCAACAATACAAACAACCATAGCACCAGATATGAATGAAAACTCCCACTGACTAAGCGCATCAAAATAATTTGTGACCGTATCATTCATAAGTCACTAAAGGCTTCTATTAGTGAATCATTCTTTGTCTTTGAAGATGTTAAAATCACCCAAACATTCAATCACTATTATAAATTCAGATTTTAACACATAAAAATATTTATTGCATAAAGACGCCTTAATATAAAATAAAATCTTATTTAAATAAAATTGAATAGAATCATGTCTTGGTAATACTTAAACTGGAAACAAACTCTCCTTTATGGAGAAAACAAAAACTGAAGATTCAAAATATCAAACTGAATTTAAAAAACTTCTAACTATTAATGTATCTGACTCCTAACTAGACTTGTATCATATGAAGATGAAGACTTCATTCCTTTTGTGCATCATCTTCCTTAGACTTTCCAGAATTCTTTTTCTTCTCCAGTCAACGCTTTCTGCTCTTGCAATCCCTCTTCATATATCCTCTCTTTTGACACCAAAAACATTTGATGTCGCTCAGGTTATTTTCTTCATGTTGCTCTTTATCATCTTTTCCCTTGTCGTAGGGTTTCTTTGCTTTATCAGAAAAATATTTTCCTCTTTTGTGAGGTCCGAATCCTTGCTGTCTGGTGCCCTTATCAGAGTTGTTCTTGTAGAATGTTGCATTAATGGATTCGATAGTCCCTTTTTTGTCACTTTTTTCATCTTCAGTACAAGCAACTATCAATTCATCTAGAGTCCACTTTGTTCTAGAAGTTCTATATGCCACTTTAATATGCTTGTTTTCATTAGGTAGAGATTTCATTGCCAAGTATACCAAATGATCCTTATCAACAGTATGTCCTATTTCTCTGAGTTTTTCAGTTATACCAGCAAGTCCTACAAGGTGATCTGTAACATTACCTTTTCCATCATAAACAGTGGTAGACAGTTTTGCCATTAGGGTGCCCATCTGCGCTTTCTTAGTTTCCTCATATTTTGCTTTAATGCCTTTCTAGTAAACTTTTGGCTGTTTCCTTTCCTTCAATTCCATCTAATATAGAGTCAGGGACATAACGCCTAATCATGAGCAAACATTTCTTGTTGGCGTTTTTCCATTTTTCCATGTATTGTTTTTCTTCCGGGGTACTAGAGAATATGTGAGTTCAGTAGGCTTATCCTCCATGATACCCATATCAAGGTCTAGCATACCTAAAGATATCTTTAGATCCTTAATCCATTGTTTGTAATTGGTTCTAGTAAGAACAGGAACACTAACCAAATTTCTTGCATTAATAGACATCCTGAGATTAAAAGATAATGCATAATTATTATGCAGTGTAGTAAATAAAACAATCACCACACTCACAAACCAACTGTGCTAACATTTACACAACATATACAAGCAAATAACCCTTTTTCGGGAGTCAACCAAAATACAAATTCATCCTTTGGGACAAATATGCACTTGATTTTCCTTGTGTGTGTGCAGTAATAGATAATTAACAGAAATTCATACATATAATTTTCTTGCACCAGCAATGTCAAAATACACATGCAAGTAAATTCCATTTCTTAGAGTTAACCAACTACACATTCTCCTTTGGGATAAACATGCAGTGGTCTCCTCAGTATCCGTGCAATGACAGCGAAAGAATAGTGATTCAAAAATCCCACCACCTTTGGGTTAATGAGACCCTTAAAGTCAAAATCCTTCTATTTATGTGCATGTACATACATTTAAGAAACTTGATAGTGCCACCTTTGGGTTAACACTTCCGGTCTAGCTGCTCTTGTAGATGTGAAATTTTTGATGTATGTATAAATGCTTTTCTTGATTTGAGAGCATCCTGAAGAGACAAGGTTTACCACTTTGGTGGGTTCCACCAGATCCCAACATGATACTCACAAACTCTCACAATAACTGTATTTGGTAATGCCACCTTGGGGTGAACATTCCTTTACTTTGAAGCATTGATAAATATACAGTCTTGAATTTGAAGACATCATAATGAAATAAGGCGTGCCACTTTGGTGGGTTCCACCGAATTCCACCATGATATCACCAAACTCTCTTTGCAGCGAAAATGAGATTTTAAAACAACATGAATTTCATAATTATATTTCAAATGTAAAGCTAAACATTCATTAAAAACATGCACAATAGCTCATCAAGATACATGGTATAAATAATTAGAAAATCCTGTAAAATGACATTGAACCAAGTCCCATAGGACACTTTCTGCCCAAAAATACATTTTATTGGTCCCCAAAACTATCGAAATTATATACCACACTGAAGATCTCGACGAAATGAATCCAACGCAAAAAACCGCACCTCAATAGGATGTCGGACGTGTTGTGCCCCAAGAAGATTTAGTCCCTTTATTTTCTCTGAAACCAGTTCAAATCGATTCCGTTTTGAGCTGGTCGGATCGGTTCGAACCAAACCGAATATACATTAAACCCTTTTTTTTAATTCCTTCAAACCGAACCGCTTGGTCTGGTAGGGTTGGACCAGAGAGTTGGTTCGTCTAACGGTTCAGTAGTGGTCCAACCCGATCCAAGATTTTAGGTAACCGGGGCAATACTTCGGGTTCTCGAGTTGGGTATCCGGTTCAATTTGGTGGGGCACCGGGTCGGTCAATTTGGGTCACTGACCGGGTTCATGGATCGTTGACTGGGGCAGGTCAAATGCCAGTCAGATCCCAGGTGGGTTACCCACGTGAGTCAACAGGTCAGACCGAGTTAACTCGGTCTGGTCTGGATAACCCGTTAGGGTTACCTAGTTGACCCGGCAATGACCTGGTCAGCCACCAATTTTTTTTTTTTAAAAAACCCTAGCCGGTGCCTAGCTTTCACGCGCTTTTTCCATCGACGCGTGGCGCGTCAGGTCATTGCCGGCGAATTTCTTTATACCGGCGGCTTTGTCTACAAGCCTGTATAATTTGATTTAGAGTTCACCGGTCGAAAAAAATTTCTAAGGTCCGAAACCTAGACAGGTTTGTACGAAGAATTGGGAAGAAAATTTTCTCCCACTTTCAGTCCAATCATACCTACAGTCTCTACAATCATTAACCATCGATCCTAGGTCTGTATGGAATGGCTCTGATACCAATTGTTAGACTTTTTCTAGTTCATAGGGTTTCATCCTAAACCCTAATATCCATACAGAGATCTAGAATACAATGATGTTCAATGTAATCAATAATAATAGAGACATACCTGAGAGTAGAAGATTGATTTCTGCCGTTATTTTCCAAGAATGGTGTTGGAGCTTTGATCACGGTCTTCCACAGCCTGTAGAGGTTCTACGCTTTTCTCACTGCTCGTGGGTACAGAGAGAAGAAAACAACTATGGCTGCGGGGACTCATGACCTAGTATATATAATACTGTCACAAGCCCTAACCAGTCCCACACTGTAATAGGGATTGCCTATCTATTTATCGTGTGACGAATCAAACCGAACTGGTCTAACCTAGTGACATAGACACCCACTGGATGGCCTGCCCTGCCTATATTTAAAAGCCATTTGCCGAGGTAGGAGGAGATGGTGTAGTTGGAGGCGGAGAAAGGGTCACAGGGTCTGAGGCTTCAGTGGTAAACGATAGAGGCTTCAATGACAGTAGTAGTGATTTAGTAATGTTCTTCTGTCAGTTCCCCTGAATTTTTGCTTGGATTTATGTCTGAGCCGCTTAGTGCTTCCAGAAGTATCATATAAGTGGAATCCACTGCATAGAGAGATGAGAGAATGAGAGAATACCGTTGAATTTAGAAATGAAAAAAATAATGCAATTGATCACCCATATAAACATATCCGTTGATGTTTCTTCTTGGTTCTATCAAACATAATTTCATCTCTGTTGTATGGTTTTTAATTCAATTTTCTTTTCCATTCCGATCTTCTTCCCTACTTGAAATAAGAAGTAGTAGACATTGTTGGAAGGGACAATGGATAGGTTAAAGGGGGAGATGAGGGAGAGGAGAGAGAGAGGGGTGAATAATCAAAGAATAACTACAATCTCTCTCTGAATCATTTACTGTCTTCTGTTCTTTGCAAGTTTGCTCGCCATTCATTCTTCGAAGCCCTAATTTCAGACATTCCAGTCAGTTAATTACATTTGGGTCACTAAATTTAACTTCACCGTTCATATACCTCAATCCCATTTACTTCGTCGCTTGATCATCTTCTGCAACTACCTTTTGCTTGAATTTAAGACCTTAGTTTCAGTTTATTGTTTACAGGCTGACCTGGAAAAAGAAGAAAAAATAACTTAATTGATAATCCTTTGAGAAGCTAAAGTTGTCTGAATATGAAGTTCCCTCATCATGTAAAACCTCCCTATACGCATAGACAGTGCTAGCTTTCCTTGCTGGACCAACTAAAAATCATCGATCTCTCACTGGATTGATTGAAGAAGAAAATAAAAGAAAATCCTCAGTCCTTCCATATCTAGTGTCACACCCCAATTCCACACACTTCAGAATTGTGTGATGAACCACTAATAAACCAATGGTTCAACCAGGATCTCGAGTAGGCTATCCCCGTGTTATCTGAACTCCCATACATCCGTAATCACAATCAGAGTAAATACACAATAGTAGAAATCTTATAATAAAATGAACTGAGAATCTACGGTGATATTAATAATTTAATAGCAAATTATTTTGTTTCCACTGAGACATAAATAAATATCAAATACATGTCTTTATTAAATCCAAAATAGGAAACCTATAAAATCTCTAATCAAATACACATGAGTTGCACTCGCAAGAGGAGTCATGTGTATCCACTTCAGCTTCAGCTTCCATCGCTGCTACATTCCCGTACGCTGGAGCATTCATATAATCTTCAACTGTAAAACCTGCATCATCAACTAAAATATTCGACATCGAGGGGGTGAGCACACATCACGGCTCAGTGAGTAGACAAAACAATGCAACAATACATATGCATGCAATCAATTCATATCTTTGGTCTGATTTATAGTTTGCAATGCGCAATAGAAAGGTTGGGTGGTCAAAGGTTAACGTTTATTAACCCCGCCTCTATACACAGGGTGTGGAAGTCCGCCCGAAGGTTAACGTTTATCGTCGTCCCCATCCACCCTACCATAACATTATATAACAAAGGTTAACGTTTATTGCTATATAGTGTCATACCAACACGTAAGCCCCTGCTGGCGAGGGCTTGTAAACTAGGCTCGCAACTAACCAATCCTAATGCCAAACAGTGTATCCAAGGCCTCACCCCAACATCCCTCAGAATGTCCATAGAGATAGAGCTAAGGCCCCCCGGTAGAGTCAGAGACTACAAGGACCGAGACCACCTCCCGATACTCTACGACATAATAGTTCCGCTAAAGTAATGGCGATACGACGATGCTAATGCACAAGACTTGAGTTAGAGATAAAGCTAAAGTGCTGAGACCCGCCAAAGGTTAACGTTTATTGACGTCCTCATCACACCTCCCCTGATACTCGCTTGCATCAAGTACACCAACCACACACATACAATCACATGCCTATTTCTATCATCAACATCATCATCATGTTATAAACAATAAAGTAAATATGCATGAACAAATAATAGAAATATTGGATGGCATGTTGTATGCACATTACAAACATATTCGCATAGAATCAAGCATAGCATTGGACTCAAAAAAATAGAAAATAGTTTCTTATTAACCAATTAGTTTAGAGTTCTGTTTCCTCACCTTAGCTTGCTAATAGATACTTTTCCAAGCTTTAAAATCACATTTATAATGTTATTATATTGCTAGAAGACCTAACAAAGCTGATAAAATTTAATTAAAATTTATTCAGAATTTAAAAACCATTCACGTTACTGAGGGTCGGAGGTAGGGTCGGAGTCCTGATCGACCCTGGGTGCGACCCTCCCCAAATCTGAACTTCCCGAACACTGAGGGTCGATGGTCAGGATCACCTAGGGTCGGATGGTCATCGACCCTCGGTGCACTTTGGTCTAATTCCCTCTTTTTAGTCCATTCTTCGTGTTTGGGGTCCTATGGCTTGTTTCTACATTCCATTCAATATTCATTCCATGGTCTAGAACCATGAATCATCCACCTAAATAGCTTTCATACATTCCCCTATGGTTTTCCATAAAAACCTAACCATGGGTTGATAGTTTGGGTTTCTCCGAGATCACACTCTCATCAATATCTATCCTAAGGCCTGTAGAAACTCATGGAATTAGTATCCATACCTGAGAAGAATACTCTTTTCTCTGCAACTGTTCTCTTTTGGCTAAATTCTCTTCCTTGCTTCTCTTCTTCTTCTTTCCCTTCTCTTCTCTTTCTCTCAATTCAATTAGGGTTGTGAAAGGAGTGAAAGAGGCTTAGGGACGTCCTTTAAATACAGTAGGAACATCATAAAATAAGTCCCATTGAGATTAGGAAAGAATCCCAATAAAAAATTAGGAAATTTCCTAATTTCTATTTCTTACGGTAACCGAGGGTCGATGGGAGGGTCGATGATCCCGTTGACCCTAGGGTTCAAGATGTCCGACCCTCCCTTCAAAATTGAGGGTCTGACTTTCTTCTTTGGGAGGTCCGACCCTGCTTAGCTGGGTATGCGACCCTCCCTTCAAATTAAGTGTTTTTGGGTCGATTTGATACTTGGGATCTCGATCTCCTTCACGCCCTTGGTCCATTTGACTCGACCATGATGGGTAAACCTGGTTCAAGGTGGTAAGACCGGGTTAGATTGACACGGGTCTTACATCTAGTTTCCAAAATTTTCTCCCATCAAACCCCCCTCTTGGGTTCCGTTGAATAGATTTGGTTTGAGATATGGGTTTGAAGTTTTAGGAGAGTTATGAATTATTGTGCAATAGAGGGAGAGAGAGAGTTTGGAGAGTTCTTGAGAGACTTTCAGTTGTATCCTTATCTCTAGGCGGATGGGTCCCATGTGACAAGTGTAGAGATAAACACGCACAAGGAATCTCCTCTCCCACCCACTTTAAGTGAATCACGGATTTTGGGTTTTACCCAATCCAAATACTGTCTAGAAACAGGGTCTCTGGCTGCACATTTTGTGGGATTTTGCAACCGGACCCTTGCAACCGGACAGAGTCAGTTTGATTGCTGACTTGTCCAATGCTAGAGAATGTTAAGTTACCATGTTATCATTCTAGTTTGTTTGTTTACACCAGTGTCGTTCCACTCTCATCTACGATGGGAAGACCTGCCACTTGTCGAAATTCAAATTAATACGAGATTTTGGGATGCGGGTCTTACAAATAATCACTCCACTTTGTGCCTCCCTACAAATAGACTCCAAAACGAAGGTAACATGATTACATTTTTGCTAACTATACTCTCTCTTGTCATTATACTAAAACCGTACTCCATAAGAGCTGTTGTTCTTCCTTTACAGTGCTCCATCTAGTTGTTACCTGTTTTGACTTAGGCATCAGTGTGGCTACAGGATTTCTGAACCCGCCCTGCCTAATTTGCTTCCATATTGACATGTGCCACTACCAAGAAGCTTTAGTCGAAAAATAGCAGCAGCAAGACATAATCTGTCACACCCCAATTCCGACTGAACCAGAAGTGTGAGTGAACCGTTACTAAACCAACGGTTCACACCAGGATCTCAATAAGACTATGTCCACTAACACAAACCATTGCACATAACTACAATCATAATATAAATAAATATAGTGAAACTCTTAAATTAAATGAACTGAGTTTTACATTGTAAGTATAGTAACCAATTATTCTCCACATCAAAACGTAAATAAAATATCTTTACACAATTTATGAATCCAACTGAAATAAAATAAAATAAATTAAAACCATCATAGAGGTACACGCAGTAAGGGCACTCGCATGAAGCGTCATGCTCGTCCTCCCCTGCTTGCACTTCCAGGGCAGCAACTCTTCCATATACTAGAGCATCTACGTAGTCCTCCATAGTGTAATCTGCATCAACATCTAAAAATAGTGTGTACACAAGGGTGAGCTCACAACTTAGCTCAGTAAGTGTAAGATCCGTATCGAACTAACCGGTCTTACCACCTTGTACCAGGTCAACCTATCATGGTCGAGCCAAATGGACCAAGTGCGTGAAGGAAATAGCAAGACCAGGTATGAAACTGACCCAAAAACAGTAAAATAGGGGGTAGGGTCGCATACCTAAACAGGTAGGGTCGATCCCACCTCATTAGGAAGTCAGACCCCTGATTTTTAGACCTAGGGTAGGACAACTGAGACCCTAGGGTCGACGGGATCTCCGACCCCCTCATCGACCCTAGGATCACTGATAGAAATCGTAAATAGGAAACTTTCCAAATTTCAAGGGGATTCTTTCCTAATCTCAATGGGACTTATTTTAGAAGATTTTTCTCTATAAATAGGATGTCCCTTAGCCTCTTTCACTCTTTTTGAAACCCTAAAAGAAAGTGAGAGAAAGAGAAGAGAAGGAGAAGATAAGGAAAGTTGGAAAAGAAGACTAAAGAGAAGGAATTCAGAGAAACCTCTAAATCTCAGCAAACTTAAGGTATGGATATGTTTTCCATGAATTGTTTAAGACCTTAGAATAGTTCATGAAGAAGGTATGATCTAGGAGAAACCCAAATCATCCATCCATGGGAAAATTTTAATTAAATCCATGGAGGAAATCATGGTAGACAAAGTAAGGAAGTAACCTGAATTTTTAAGCCATAGAACAAGCATAGAATGGACTGTGGAAGTAAGCCAAAGGACCCAAACTTGAAAGATTAGACTGTAGAATGAAAAAGGTCGACTCAAACCACGTGCGGTCGCACGTAGGGTCGATTGGAACCCTACCAGACCACAGGATCGACCCCTAGCTCTCGGAAAGTCTAAGGAAGCTACGGTCGCACCTAGGGTCGATGGGACATCCGACCCTAGCATCGGCCCTATACCTTGGGGTCGCATAAACCTACGACCCTACCTGCGACCCATCCTGCGACCCTAGCTTTACAACAAGCTTAAAACTGTCGGAATAAATTCTAATTAAAATCTATTGACTTGTTAGGTTTTCCTATTGATATAAAGGTAATTCTTAGAGCTTGAAAGAGGATTTACACTCAAGCAAAGGTGAGGGAACAAGACCTAAACTAATTGGTTAATAATAAACTATTTTATTTATTGAGTCCAACACTATGAATGATTCCATGCTTGTATGCGTGTAATGTGCATTTAACATGTCATCCAATATTTCTATTATTACTGTTCATGCATATTTAATTTCATTGTTTATAACATGATGATGATGATGATGATAGGAATAGGCATGTGAATGTTTGTGTTTGGCTGGTGTACATGGTGCGGGTAGGGGATGGCATCAACCGGTACTTCGATGCCATTTTCATTGGGATATATTGTGTCATAGTTCTACTCAAGTCATGTCCACTAAGCAAATGTTGGTGTACTTGATGCGGATAGGTGATGGTATCAACCGGTACTTCAATGTCGTTTTCATTGTGTATATTGTGTCATAGCTCTATTCAAGTCTTGTCCACTAACATCGTCGTATCGCCATTACCTTAGCAGAGCTATTACGTCGTAGGGCATCAGGGGAGGTTGGCTCGGACCGTGTAGTCTTCGACTCTGCCGGGGGCCTTAGCTCTATCTCTATGGACGTATTGAGGGATGCTGGGGTGAAGCCTTGGATACACTGTTTGTCATTAGGATTTGTTAGTTGCGAGTCCAGTTTGCAAACCCTCGCCAATAGGGGCTTACGTGTTGGTATGGTGCAATCGGTACTGCAATGCCGTTTTCATTGGGTATATTGTACCATAGTGGGTGCATGTGGAGTCGACAGTGTCGTTTTCATTGGCCGGTTTCACACACTCGTGTATAAAGGTGAGGCGGCCACCGAACCTTTCTATAGCACATTGCAAACTTATATACCAGACCACATATATGAATTGAATGCATGCATATGTTTATTGCATTGTTTTGTTTGCTCACTGAGCCATGATGTGTGCTCACCCTTTTCGAATTCGAATATTTTTAGTTGATGATGCAGGTACCACTGTGGAAGATTATATGAATGCTTCTGTGTACGGGCACGTGGCTGCAATGGAGGCTGAAGATATAGTGGAGACGCCTGACTCCTCATGCGAGTGCAACTCATGCGTTTTTTATTAGATTTTATTTGAATTATTAAGAAAATGTAATTTGATACTTTATCTATTTATGTCTCGGTTGATACAACATAATTTGATACCTTATTTATGATTATCACAGTTAGATTCTCAGTTCATTTAATATTAAGACTTCCGCTATTGTGTATTTATTCTAATTATGGTTGTGGATGTGTATGGTTTAAATTAAAGGACACAGCCTATTAGAGATCTTGGTTGAACCGTTGGTTTATTAGCGGTTCATCACATCGTTCTGAATGGTGCGAAATTGGGGTGTGACAGTAAGAAAATTAGACAATGCAACAAACAACATGCATGAGTAACATTCACATTATGGTCTGGTTTTAAGTTTGCAATATGCTATAGAAAGGATTGGCGGCCACCACACCTCTATACACGAGTGTGAAAATCCGCCCAATGGATCAAACACCACTGTCGTCTCACATGCACCCCACCATGGAATAGAGATAGAGCTAAAGTGTCCAAATCAAACACCGCCAACACTTCCCTGATGCCCTACCCATACCAACACGTAAGCCCCTATTGGCGAGGGCTTGCAAACTGGGCTCGCAACTAACCAATCCTATATGTCATCATAGTAGGCCCTATCCCAGCACAGCTCCCTACGGCATAGAGATAGGGCTCAAGTCTAGTGGCCAGGCCGGAGACCACAGTGCCACTTCCTCCCCTTGATACCCTACCCGCACCAAGCATGCTAAGACAGAAGCGATACGAAAAGGTGCTAGTGTGAGGAATGATCCCAGACCCCAGGCCCTACTCATTCCACACACCAACAAAAACAATCACATGCCTAACAATCATATCCTAGCATAGCGAGTATCCATGAACAATATAATAACTGAAAGTAAAGATGACATGCGAGTATGCACAAACACCATTCCACAGAATCATAATTACTAATAATGTTTTACTGTGATTAAGTTATTAGGGTTTATGTCCGATTCCCTTACCTAACGCTTGATTGCTAACTTGCTCCGCGTCACAGAATCCAAACTCGTTATCACAAGGTCCTACACGATGTTAAGGTTAAATTATAATTAATTTCTTAGGGTTTACGTTGGTCAAAAAACCAACTGAATCAAATATACCCCTCACAATGCACACCGGTGGCAGGTACCGATCGCGACACTGTGGGGAAAGGTGCGAACGGTATGGTCGACCGGTCCCCCACAGACTAGCTCCCGAGAGGTACCGATCGCAGTACCGGTCGCATATGGTGCCACCGGTATGGTCGACCAATATGCCTCTGGAAGACCACCAACTTGGTGTTCGCCTTCCGTCGGTCACCCCCTATTGGTTCTAGGGTCTCTCCTATGCATTCTAGGCCTGAACAACGAGTTAGAGTTGTTTCATGTTCCATTCAAAGTCCTAGTTTCGATGATCCTTAGCCTAGAATGCGAATCTAGGGTTCATCGACTGTATTAGGGTTTAACGACAAATTTAATGGTTTTAGATCAATACCTCGCCTTGTATGGTATCGATCAATTCATCATTAATCATCTATAACGCTTAACTTAGAGAGAAGTTTAAACACTTACTGTTGGTTCGCAACTATGGTGTTCTTCGTCCAACGGCGGCTCCTCTCCCACCTTTCTTAGCTCATTCTCCTTCTTCGATCTCTTTCTCTTCTCTAGGGCTTATGAAGATCAATCAAGGAGTTTTAAGGAGATTTAAGAGTCCTTAAATAGACTAGGATAGAGTTTAGGAAGTTTCTCTACGTTAGGAAAGTCCCTAGGCTCAAGATTTGAAAAGCGGGACCCGTAGAGATCCATTTCCGGATCTAACTAGTCTGCCCGCGCAGACATACCGTCGACCGGTACCATCGACCAATACCATAGACCGGTATGAAAAATATCATACTTTTAGGTCTTTTTTTGTACCTGGTTGTCATCCGCTCTTCCCGTCTGACCCGATGATGATTGGAAGACCTGTTACGACATGAATTAAAGATTTAGATCGGGTACATGGAATGCACGTCTTACATAATCCAATCATGTGCCTTACTTTGTATTGCATATTGTTCTATCTAAATGACCTATAATTATTCTTACCAAAAAAAAAATGACCTATAATTATTAAAGGACTTAGTGTGTTTTTTTCTTCTTCTTTTTTTTAAGAGTAACTTATACTCGAAATTGCAAATATCTACCATATAGAAGATAACAATAAAGTGACAATTTTGTGGGCATGAATATCCCAAAAGATTTTGGAGGAATTTGACACTCAAACTTTAAAATTCAATAAAAATAAAACTTACCCAAAAAAGAAGAGGGGGGTATATAATGCTAAAAAATATGTGAGAATTTGGGAACTCATGAGAGGAAGAAGAGAAAATATAATGCTAAAAAATACGTGGGAATTTGGGAAGACATGAGAGGATATATCTACTACATGATATCTACAGCAATCTAAAATTTGACATATGAAGAATTTAAACTATTATCTAGATATTCATAAAGTTGGAATGTCACTATAGTAGGCCCTGCTTGTTATGATAGGTAACAAACATGATATGGTAAAGGGTTGCACACACGGTCCGTGTTAGGAAATCTTTCATACCACACCAATCAATATTCAAGATCATTAATAGTAAGCCTAGCCTCCGTTCTCAAGGAGGAAAGAAAAAAATGTTAATAAAAAAAATGTTAATTACACGAGATGGGTGGTAAAGGATCCCCCTCCCGAGCATTAAAGGGTATCAAAATTGAACCCAAATAAAAAAGATTGACTCAACGAGCCTAAAAATTTAAAAATTTAGACCGAACCAACGAAATTCAAATAAGCGGTATTGTTAGACTAATGGAAAAGATTAAACTGGAATGAATCGACCGATAAGGCTAAATGAAACAAATCTAGTGGACCGAAATCCGAAAACCATAAAAAAGTTGGAAAATAAAAAAGAAACGTGTTTCTATATGATCTTCTAATATATGTACATATATAAAATTAAAACCGAAACAATAATAGTCTGATAATGGACGCACTAAGCGAAACCAAATTAGATCGAAACCAAAACTAGACCTCTTTTAATAGTTTGTTTTCAAATTGTACTTCTACGATTGAAAACCGATTTCGGATCAAACCGACTATTTGAATATTCCTGAACTATGATCACTTTTTACTGTTTTTTTGAGGGTGGGTGATAGGTCCTATACTGTGTGGTGGCACAGTAACGTGGGATCCAACGGCTAGAGTGCATCAGGATACGTGCCAAATGAATTCCATCTTCAGACCCTCTACACGGAAATAGTGGTGCGTCCAAAGCAACAACACTGGAAAAAGATCTCCAATTGTTCAAAGCCTCTGGTATTAATTTAATGGCCGGAGTTTATCCTACACGTATACCAATGTATTGATATTCTTCATCTACTCTAACCGTTAGATCACGTTTGAAATCCCTTTTTAACGGTTGGAGCGGGGCCGAAAACCCACAGCCCTAGCTCATGCGTTTCACGTTAAAAAAAAAAAAAAAAACGTTACACATTGGGAGTAGAAACCAAAGAAACGCCGTAGACGTACTCGGAGGGAAAGAGAGGAGAGCGGCATTCATCAGTCATCACTAAAACCCATATCTAATATTTTTTTTCTTCTGTTCGGAATCGATTTCAAATCATCGTACTCTTCTGGTTTAATGGGTTCTTGGTTATATATGCTTGTTTGAAGCTTTTATTGTCCTTCTATTTAAGTAGTACTAAATGGATATCGAGCAGAAGCAGGCGGAGTTGATAGAGCGTTTCGTGAAGCAAGCAGAGAATCACAAAGGGGCACCTCTTGTGAATATAATAGTAGAAGCAACCTCGCATTCGTGTCTTTTCGCGTTCTCAGAGATTTTTGCGGTTCCTAATGTTGCCGAGGTCAGATTCTATTTGATTTTTAATAATTTTTATTTATTCCTTTTTCCTTGTTAATACTCTTCATCACTTTAGAAGGGGTTAGGAGGACCGTCTGCTCCTGTTTTTATATAAAGCCGTTCTGCATAATAGAATTCTTCGATCTTCAATATATTTTTTTTGTTCAGTATCTTAATTCCCTTTTCAGTGTGTGTTTTATTTATTTATTTATTTATTATTATTATTATTTTTTTTTTTGTAAATTTTAATCCCTGTTTGATGTTTTGGTTGATGATCCAATAAGTAGGTAATCTATTTTTTCCTCCCGGGGTTTGCCTCTTATTATTTGTCATGTTACTTGCAACGTGTATTGATTGGGAAAGGGGTTCGTTGTTACACTTATTTCTTATGTTTTATAGTGAACGTTCAATCTTATCATGCTGAGCTCGTATAATGTGCTATTGAAATAGTTGTTCATATATATTCTACAAGCATGCATTCATCATTTGCTTTTTCATATTATTAGTTACTGGTAGTTAGAATTGTATTATATTATTAGTTACTGGTAGTTAGAATTGTGTTTGGAAGCGGCTACTTTCAAAAAAATTTAACTGTCCCATATCATGCTTAATATTTGATTATATGTTTTCAAATTTGTTAATGTTGCTATGATTTTTTGTTTTTTGGGAGTAAAGAAGAGTTTTATTGACCATTTTATTGAGTTTGTCATTTTTGTTAATGTTACTAATTGCTAGTTTCAGTATTAGGCCAGTTATTAGAGCAACTTATTTCATCTTAAAAACAGTTTTCATTGATTGCAATAGTATATTCTATCAGATCTCTTACATGTTTCACTGCTAACTTGATGCAGCTTCAAGGGACTGAGTACTCTACGTTTCTTGATGTGCTGCGTCTGTTTGCCCATGGCACATGGAGTGATTACAAGAGTATGCTTCCAGAACTGCTTCCCTCCCCTCCACCCCCACCCAATTGATAGTTTGAAAAGAAAAGTACAACACACCCTCCTTGGATGGGCAGAACCTTCTTGGGGTGGGGCATACAAGCTACAACCAGAACAGAGTTTAATGGAGGAACGGATTTCGGAAAACACAATATTGGTTTTACGCCCCCCCCCCCTCCCCCTCTCTGGCACTCCATTAGCAGACCTAGGCACCAAATTTAAGGCTAATAAGTTCATCACCGATTCCAATATAGCAATTTATCTGGTGATATATAATTTATTTGTGAATTGTTTAGTTATCTGTTTGAGTCAAGGACTCAAGGTGTCACCTAGGCATCCAGCAACTCTCCAATGGTTTGGATCGCCTTGTCGCCATGACTACCTTGGTTTGAGCAAGATGCTTATGGTTTAGATACTAGTAGGATTTAAATCACTGCTTAATCATCTGACTTCACTTTGATTGTGTAACTTATGATTACTTGAAAATGATTGGATAGTGTTGTTATTTACAATTGGAATGGCTAGTGAAAGTAGTAAAAACAATGTACTAGAAATGGAACCAAAAATAATCTTTAAACATGCAGCTGCTAGCGGCTCTGTGTTACTTATGAACCCTTGTTGACCATGCTGTGAACTGTCTGTTATATTTGATAAGTGTTGTATGAGACTGAAATAGGTTGAAAAAATGGCAAATCATGATTGGCATGGAAGAAACGGGTGTGATACCTCTAACTACATGCTTTATATTCAATTATATATCGCTTAGCATTTGGGTTAATTTAAATCTTTTATATTTCCATGTCACTGTCTTGTCATTGTCCTTGCTACCTTTCCTTTCCTTTCCTTGCTTTTTCTGGGAGGGTTGGTGGAAGAGAAGAAAGTAACTCATAGTTCTGATGGTATGGTGGGGATCTATGTGCTACAATTATGATTGTTGTGTGCTGGTTTACTTTTGAACTCATGAGGAAGCATTTTATGACAAAGTGGGTGCATGAGAGCAGTTGCAAAGTTATGTTTTTGCCTAAAACAGTTAAGTTATTGAGATTCTGAAGGAGTTGCTATGGTGCAGTTCCACTAGCTAGTACCAGTACTTTTATAAAGTACGTGGGGTATTATTCCTTCCCCACGAAGAGTTTATAATTACCAGTCCTTTGGCTTGTGTACGGTTTTTGATTGACCGAAGTGTACTTGTGTCTAGGTCATGACATATTGTTTAGTTTCTAACTACATAGTTTTTTAGGCTGTTCTTTAATTAATTTCGTTGGTTGTGGCTCAAGAAGAATCTTTATAGGTGTTTGTAGTTATATACTAATAGGTTTGGGTTTAAAGTTCAAACTTAAAAAGTGTTTAAGTTGAGGACTAAAGTGGGACTTGAGAGGATTTCTAAATTCTATTTGTAATTGGAGGAGAAAGAAATTGAAAGAAACTACAACCATTCTATAATAAAGTACGTGGGGTATTATTCCTTCCTCACGAAGAGTTTATAATTATCAGTCCTTTGGCTTGTGTACGGTTTTTTGATGGACCGAAGTGTACTTGTGTCTAGGTCATGACATATCGTTTAGTTTCTAACTACATAGTTTTTTAGGCTGTTCTCTAATTAATTTCGTTGGTTATGGCTCAAGAAGAATCTTTATAGGTGTTTGTAGTTATAGACTAATAGGTTTGGGTTTAAAGTTCAAACCTAAAAAGTATTTAAGTTTGAGGACTAAACTGGGACTTGAGAGGATTTCTAAATTCTATTTGTAATTGGAGGAGAAAGAAATTGAAAGAAACTGCAATCATTCTATAAATGATGCCTTTTCTATTCTCTTCATTGAACATGTTGTATTAATTGCTTGTACTTTGAATATTCTAATGTACATGAAATTTGTATAAATGGTAGGTCGAAGCAAAAGAAGTATGGTAGGTTAAGGTTTGTCTAATTACTTTGTGATTGATATCTCGATGCATTAGAATTCCCAGATTTTAGAAAGTTGGGTATTACTGTCATACTTCTCTTGGCAAAGCAACCAATGGAGTTCCCAACCGATAAGGGGGACCGAATGGGTAGGAAGCGATGGGTGTTGGCTTCGAGATTTCTATTCCCTACAAATCAAAATTGTGGGAGTAGTTTAGGATTAGTTGTAATTATTCATTATCAGGTTTATTTATGTTAA
>CM053275.1:80943723-81192522 GCA_028583415.1 Protea cynaroides
ACCTATATCATTGTATGATTCCCTCTTTGGCTGCTGCCCTTAGTGGGGAGAGAAAAAAAAAAAAACAAAAGAAAAAGAAAAGAAAAGAAGGAAAGTCGGTGGTCGGCGGCGGTAGGTTGGCGGCGGCGGTGGTGAGGCGGTGGAGGGATCTGGCAGTAGAGCTAACTTGGCTCTGATACCATGTTGAATGATGTAATGACTTGTCTGTAATAGACAGAGGTTCTCTTATTTATAATGTGAGAATGAATACAAAGAAAGAAAGAGGTAGTACAGGTAGTACAATACAGGTAGTACAATGAGGGTAGTACAGGTAGTACAATTGTACAATACAGGCAGTACAATGAATCTAGACAAAAAATGAAATACGTAATATTCTCAACAATTTATTTATGTCCATGTATATCAATTGTTAGGGACTTATTAGAGTCCTCTTAAAATTGGATTTTATTTTCACAGCTGGATCTTTGTACTAGATTAGGATTTCATTTGTTTTGTTTTCTTTAAATATTCTAATGTAATCACGTTAATGGGCAGATTGAAGAAAGGGAATGAAATTGAATTAGTTTTGTTATGCTTCCCTGCGGGCTAAAGTGCTCTCTCTCCTTCATCTCTGAAAATCAGAACAGCCTTTTCTTTAGGCTGGTTCCCCTTCTTCTACCCTTTTCCTTTTTGTGTTGTTTTTCTTCTTTCGTGGTTTGTATGTTCTGAGGATAGTTTCAGCCAGGTGAGGTTTGATCGATCTCCTTTGATTCAACTACTTCTCCTTTGAGATTCTGGGTGTACATTCTTTCTCCCTAGACGATCCAAACTGTAGAATCTCAGCCTTGAACCATCTTCCCTGCCGTGAGAATCAAGTTTGTGTTCCCTGCTTTTCCTGCTTTACTACCCAGATGAGTTGCAAATTTTTTTCCTTCCATTAATCCTCTCCAGTTGGTCCCAATATTAGTTGGAATTAAGTGGTTTGGGTGTTAGAACCCTGTTTTAAAGCTGCATGCAATTCAGATTAAAGGAGAGGAAGTTCAGTCAGTTTTATCGATTCTGGTTGCTGTGGGTCCTGGTTTTGTCATGAATCCCAAAGTTGAAAAAGGCAATCTCAAATCGTGAATGGGTTTTATGGGTTTTAAGCCCTCCTTTCCAATTTTACCCCTCCCCCCTTTATTCTTGGTTCATCCTCATTTGTGTTAATATCTACTTTACCCCCACTCCTTTAAATAAAATTCCTAGTTCATCCTAGGACTTGTTTGTCTCACTTAGCCTTATACCATTGCTGCAATTTACAGAATTCCCACCCCCTCTTTGACATTGAGTTACTTACCAATTCTGCCACTAATATCACTATTTGAGTATCCTATTGTTTGGGTGCGCCGTGGGCCCATAGAGGATCCAAACAGGGTTATTCCAACCCAGGTCCTGCATCAGTGACCCTTTCCCACACTAATGAAAAGGTATGAGGTGGAGGGTCTTTGATGAGTTGGTGCCAATAAAGTTGCTGACTTTGAAGAGGTTGGTGAAGTTGAATCTATTGCGACTTACTTTGACATAATGAGGATTAGAAGCCACATAGATATAGAACTTGGGAAAGGGAGTTAACCACCCCCCCCCCCCCTCCCAAAAAAAAGTTATCCAAGATTGGGCCTACTGAATTAGGTTTTAGCTTCTTAAAAGGTGTGGGGAAAAAGGATATGGAGGGAGATATGGGTGTCTCAAATCTCTCAACATATCTATCTATTTCTATTGAAGATGGGATGTGGTGGTCAGCTTTGAACTAGTGAAGTGACGAGACTTTTAGGGGGATGACCAGAAAAGGTAGGGATGGACAGGAATTTTTTTTTTTTTTTTTTTTGGGGGGGGGGGGGGACTTCTCAAGCTGATATTCTGCCCTGAACTTCGAGCAGATATTTCATTAAAGGGGTTGAGTGCTACAGGGGCTGAAGGAGTTTTTGCTGTTTAGAGGGGATCACTGTTGTCATCCCTCAATGTTGTTGGTCTATGGGAACTTGTTGCTTCCCAGGAGGAAGGATTTTTTTGCTTGGAAGTGGCTCAAAGATGATCAACACATGAATATGATACATAGGAGATGAGATGGTTGGGCCATTCTCCCTCACATTTACGTCATTTGCAATTTGCAAGATGGATAAAGAATTACCTCGTCATTGATTTACTTTGCTTTTAAGGTTAGACTCCATTGCTTGGTCTTGTTTGGAGGCTCTTGAGTTGTTTCCTTTGGTAGGAGGGAACAGCTGATTGGAAGTGTGCCTTGGTAGCTTCCCTATAGTCGATTTTAGAAAAGAGAGATGAAATTGTTTTGAAGGGTTTGTTTGATCAGTCTAATATGTGATCGATGAAATCTCTATAAGGGTAGCAAATTTGATATCCTCCGTGGATATGTTTGGACATCTATGTAGTGATGGTATTTAGTGGTGCAGCATTGCAATGTCTTCTCACATCTTTTTGTTTACTGAACTTGGTTGGTCCCCTCCACTGATTTTTTATCAAATCCAACTATGACGGATGCTCCTTTGGAATCAGGCCCACCTTTTAGCGAGGTCTTTTTCAGGCATTGTATGTGTACTGTGTCTATTTTACTTGAATCTACGAAGGGTTGAAGACTCTACGTAGGTCAAGCTGCTCGTGGTGTTGAGGGTCATTGTTCATTTGTTTGGAATTTGACCATCTTGTGGTGGAGGGATTCTTTTATGGTCAATAGTCAGTGACTTGCTTGCTAGAGAGGGGGGGGGTTCTTTGATTTATCAAAACAAGTTAACCCGTTGCTCTCTTTATGGATGTCTCATTCAATCTATAGTACTATATCAGCTAACTCGATGGCATCCTATCTTACAAGGTAGACCTAGAGAGAGCGAGAGAAAGAGAGAGGGAGAGAGATAACCTGCAGAAAGAAACTTTTTTTTTTTTTTGGGTGAATAAATAATTGTATTAACAGCACCCCGAAAAAGGGAGAATAAACTTGGGAACCCCAAGGATAGAGCCAGACTCCTTACAAACTAGGGAAGAGACCCAAAAAGAAAGAGAGCAAAAAAGCCACCTTAGGCAGTGGATAGATTCCAAGAAGACAAAATGAATCTATTCCTAACTGTATCCGGAGGGGGGAGACAAGAAAGGGGGAATGGTTCCCCGCACATTGAACATAATTGCATCCCAAATCTGGACAAAAGATCTGGATTTGGACGTCCACTTTCTAAGATTTCTCTCAAACCATATGTGGTAAACAATAGCTGCAAATGCAAATTTGGCAAGAGTATCATAAGGGCTCTTGTCTTTAAACTTCTTGATCATCCATTTCCATTCTTGATCAGATTCTTCTTTTGGCTGGCTAACACTTCCGGAGAATCGATTCCTAGACTCTTTTGGAGAAAGGGCAATTAAAGAAAAGGTGATGATTGTCTTCTGCGGATGCCCAGCAAAGATCACAACTAAAGCTTGGAATGATACCCAGGTCAAAAAGTACTGACCTTGTAGGCAACGATTGAGTCAAAACTCTCCACAAAGTGAAACTATGCCGCGGACCTTTTAAACCACACAATATCATGCCAAGCCATCTTGGAATTTTATGATCTGACTAACTCTCAAGCTGAAGAGGCCAAGAACAACCCATTGCTAGTGCCAGTCCAGCTGATAATATCACCACTCCCCGAAGGACGGCTGATGGCAAAGGGAATTCAAGAATGATATCTCAACAATTCCCCTCGCAGCAGGATCTTTTATTTAACTCAACCCAGAAAACCAGAATTATAAATTTATGATAAATTCAACTTATCTGAAAATCTGTCTGTTGATTGATCTTCAAACTTTGGAAGAATGATGTTTAGGATGTACTTGATGCTGTATCCGAGACTGAAGAAAATCCAAGCTCTGATGAGAGAGAGATGAGATCTCGAAACATGGTCTATACCTGGTACTGCCACTGGTTACAAGCAATTCTGATCGAGTTGTTTGTAGTCTTCAATTCCGCAGGATAATATGGATCAGAACAGTAACTAATGGTGTGGCAATTGAGTAAGAGAGATGGAGAATACAAAGCAAACCTGTGGTTGGGTTTCACAACCAGGGGGAGTTTCACAACCAGGGGGAGACTCAACCAAAATTCGAAACTGAATTTGTTTTCCAAAAGTTTACCGATCTTTTATTCCATTCATCTATATATAGAGTTCAATGCTCATAGCATGATAAAAGTCCCAATTGGAATGGGTTTAGGAAACTAACTCCTATTAGGAAACTAAATCACAACTAACCAAGGATTAGGAAACTTAGACAATAGTTTCCAAAATAAACCAAACCACTAATTAATCCTTCAACTAGTAGATATCATCTGATTAGGAAACAACTGAAATAAAATAACTAATCCTAATCACAATAAAATACTAATGCAAATCAAAATAACTAAATGTCTAAAATCTGTTGGCACTGTTCACGTGAATAGTACCACGTGAACGGTGTTGGCTGGTGGTTTTGGCCTTTGGTCCCCATTGGCATGGGCTGTACAATACTGCATCAATTTTCCCACGCTTTAAAAAACCTTGACCAGAAGTTTTGAATCGGTTGAGCATTAACATATCGGGGTGAGTATTCAACTTCCTTTGAGAACAGAAATCCGGTTGCTCTCGAAAGTTGAGAAGAAACTCTACGACCTTAGGACCTCTTGCTTCAAAAAAGTGAGGTGCAAGCCTACATTCAATGTGCTCAACCTCGTAATCAGCATCACGAACATTATTTGTAACATTTACAGCTATATGAGGAATGTTCTTGAAGCCTTCTTGAACCATGATCTCAACCTGTACTACGTTCTTGTCCTCACTTTTGACCTCTTCAGCATATCCTTTAATTGATGACTCGGGAATGGTAAAATCTTTCACCATGTGATTGATCTAGTCTTCAACTTTGTCCTCTTCAATGTAATCCTCTACCGTAGGAACTTTAATGGTGGACTCTGCCTTGCCATCAATAGCTGTTGGAGACTCGTCATCGTTTACTTTGGCTTCAGTCACTGACGCTTCCACAACGGGTGGAGGGATGGGGTCGTCCTTTGTTGGTGCAGCTTTGGGTTCAGCCTTCGTGTTAATATCGTTAGGCTTCCAGCCTTCCACCACTCTCTAACTTGTGAACTGAATGTTATAGATGGTTATGGCAGCTTCTCTCTTTAACTATAAACGCCACTTGGTGGTAATTTTGTTGATGGAAGAGCCTTAGTTGGATATGTACAGGTGTGTATTTTCTCGTTAATTCGTACTTCATATCTTCTCAAGTCCTAGCCCCTAGGCTCTCGTCTTCGAACTCTGAGCTTCTGTTCATGAAAATTCCACCATTCTCTAGCATAACCAGTCAAATGGAAGTAAACAAATCTGAGCCTTCGCTCATCTGTCAAGTTGTAACAATCAAAATATTCCTCCAGAGAATCCAACCAATTAAGGAATAGGTATGGGTCCGTTTGGCCAGCAAAGTAAGGAGCTTTTGGAAAAGGAGAGACTGGAAGAATGGGATCTCCTCTCCATGTCTGGCTCATTAGGAGAGCATATGGTCATAGGGCTGGTTAGGAGAGCTAGAACCCTCCATTACGAAGCTCTAATACCAATTGATGGCAAAGGGAATTCAAGAATGATATCTCAACAATTCCCCTCGCGGCAGGATCTTTTATTTAACTCAACCCAGAAAACCAGAATTAGAAATTTATGATAAATTCAACTTATCTGAAAATCTGTCAGTTGATTGATCTTCAAACTTTGGAAGAATGATGTTTAGGATGTACTTGATGCTGTATCCAAGACTGAAGAAAATCCAAGCACTGATGAGAGAGATATGAGATCTTGAAACATGGCCTATACCTGGTACTGCCACTGGCAATTCTGATCGAGTTGTTTGTAGTATTCAATTCCGCAGGATAATATGGATCAGAACAGTAACTAATGTTGAGTAAGAGAGATGGAGAGATGATGAACAGCAAAAGAACTAGAAGGAGAATACAAAGCAAACCTGTGGTTGGGTCTCACAACCAAGGGGAGACTCAAGTCACTCAACCAAAATTCGAAACTGAATTTGGTTTTCAAAAGTCTACCGATCTTCTATTCCATTCATCTATCTATAGAGTTCAATGCTTACAGCATAATAAAAGCCCCAATTGGAATGGGTTTAGAAAGCTAATTCCTATTAGGAAACTAAATCCCATTGGGAAACTAAATCCCAACTAAATAAGGAATAGGAAACTTAGACAATAGTTTCCAAAATAAACCAAACCACTAACTAATCCTTCTCCTAGTAGATATCATTTGATTAGGAAACAACTGAGAAATAAAAAAAACTAATCTTAATCACAATAAAATACTAATGCATATCAAATTAACTAAAGGTCTAAAATCTGTTGGCACTGTTCACGTGAACAGTATTGGCTGGTGGTTTTGGCCTTTTTTCCCCATCGGCATGGGTTGTACAATGTTGCATCAATGGCAAGTGATAGTGTCAAGTGCTTCCCAAGCCTGCGCAAGGCGAGATGTGGAGACCCTCCCAGTACACTAGCCCCTTCTGAAATGGTGGAGGAAACAGTAGCAAGTCTGTCACGTCCAAAGTCCATCCGAATTCTTTCTCCTTAGGTCATCACCAAAATGCCATGAGGATGCCAGTTATCTAGCCAGAGTAAGGTTAAGGCTCCATCGTCAATAAGAGATTTGATAAAGGGAGAAACCAGCTGCTTATGGTATAGAATTGTCCATCAAACCCAAGAAGAATCATAGGCCACAGAAATCGTTCATATAAAATCCTTTTCACAGGTATCAACTATAAACCCAATCCACCTAAATACCACCTTTTTTTTTCAGCTATCTGCCATATTAATTTAAATGTGCATGCCCTGTTGACCTCCTTGACTCTTCTAAGGCCTAGACCACCTTCCTCCTTGGGTAAACACACCCTTGGACCAGCCAATAAAATGGATTTTTTTTTTCAGCTCCTTTCCACAAAAAAGCACTCATAAGGACAAAAAATACCAGTCCAATATAAATAGGAACTCTGCATGACCGATCTAACAAGTTCCAATCTGTCTGCATAAGATAGGAACTGAGCTTTCCACAAATGCAGCCTTTTCCTTAATCTGTCTAGCATTGAGGAGCAGTGATGAGCTGATAATGTAGACGAGATCAAATGGAGACCTAGATAAGGAATCGGCAAACTGCCCAAGGGAAAGCCCACAATGCATTTCAGGTTCTCACACATGGGCTCGTGGCTCATCAAACTCCGCTAAGAAGAGGAGAGATTTGTACTTGTTGATGGACAGACCCGTCAAGGAGCTAAAGGAAAGAACTTTTGAGATGAAGGTAAGCGACTTAGCATTACCTTTCGAGAATATCATAATATCATCTGCAAAAGCCAAATGAATAAGGTTGATATCCTTGCGTCTAGGAAACGGTCCATCTGATTTTGCTTAGCATTGATCTGGGGAGATCTAGAAAGGCCCTCTAAGACAAGAGTGAAGAGTAAAGGGGACATAGGGCAATGCTGCCTGATACCTTGCTTGGCATAAAAAAAAACCTCATCGGGCTACCATTGGCCAACACAAAGAATATCACAGAAGATACACAAGCTAAAATCCATTGAGAGAAACAATCCAGAAAATTGAAAATTCATACTGGCAAGGGCTTCTATAAGATATTCCCATATGATATTATCATAGGCTTTGTGGAGAGTTCTTCTGTCAAAACCCTAAACAAGGTCATTACAAACCAGAATGTTACCAACAATATTATGCCCATGAATGAAAGCCGATTGGTTAGGGTTGACTAAGTCCCCTACTAGTTCTCTTAGCTGAGGGCAAGAATCTTGGCAGTGATTTTGTAAATGGTATTGCGAGGAGAGATGGGTCTAAAATCAGCAACGGAACATGCATCCTCTTTCTTGGGGATCAAACATACGAAGGTTTGCTTCACTTCTCTCAAGTTTCAACTGTCCAGGATTGGAAAAGAAGCTACTAATAGCCAAAAGCAAATCCACTCTGATAGTCTTCCAAGTAGCACAAAAGAATCCCATATTGAAGCCATCAGGATCCGTGGCCTTCTGGGCTTTTATAGAATTAACGGTTCTGAGATTCTCATCTTCACAAGGAAAGGATGTCAAACTAGCTCTTTGGCTATGAGATAAGAATTTATCAAAGAGACCGGAATGCTCTCAAGGGGACGGAGATCTCTCGGGCGGAATAATTGGACAAAATAATCTTCAACCACTTGCTTGATCCCAACAATCTTTGACAAGGTGCCCATCTTTAGTCTGCAAAGATGAAATATCGGTTCTGATTAGCTTTGACCGACTTATGAAAATTACTGGTGTTCCTGTCCCCCGGCTGCAGCCATTTAATTTTGGATTTTTGCTTGAAGAAGCTCTCTTCTTAAAAGTTAAACCACCAAAGAAGCCAATTTAAGAGCAAGAGCCTTTTCTGCCTAAATAAGGGCCTGTTTGATGAAACTTCAGATTTTGGATTCTATGGATTCTGACTCCCAGGGAGCCATTTTGGAGTAGAAGCGCGTTTGATAAGCTCGATTGGATTCGATCTCCCACAGAGTGAACCGGATTCAAAATGACTTCAGAATCCAAAATTTTGGAGTAACTAATACTTGTTGGAGCAAGTTTTTGGGAGAAGAAAAAGAGTCGACTCTTACTTGACTCACTTGAGCACCACCAACACCACCCACCACCCACCACCCACCACCACCCCCACCACCACCACCACCACACCACCGTCACCACCACCCACCACTGCCCCTGCCACCGCTGCCACCACCACCCACCACCCACAACCACTGCCTCCGCCACCACTCACCACCACCGCCGTCACCACCCACCACCACCCACCATCATCACCACTATCACCACCATTGCTGCCACACACCCCTACCGCCGCTACCGCTGATACCACCACCACCACCTACCACCCACCACCCACCACTGTAGCCTCAGTAGCCTCAGTCGCCGGTACCACCACCATCTACCACCCACCACCACCACCCACTATTACCACCGTCGGTACCACCACCACCTACCACCCACCACGCACTTCTACCACCACCACTTTTCTAGACTTTGATTGGGGGGATAGTGTCTATCAAACATGTTTCTGTTCCAAAGATATAGAATCCATTCCAGAAATGCGTTATCAAACACATTTTTACTCCTAAATAATCTTGGAGTAGCCTGAAGTAGAATCCAAATTATGAACCGGAATCCAGAATCCAAAACAGAAGTTTTATTAAATATGCCCTAAGGGAACTATCATTCATTGAGCCTTGAAGCCTGAGCTGAACATCATTAATTTCATTTCTACCTTCCTGCATTGTGTTAAAAATATTGCCAAAGGATCTTTTATTCCAAGACATGAGATCATGCTTGACCTCCCTCAATTTATGGGCAAATCTAATCAGAGGTCGGTTAAAATCCAAAGGAAACCTTTCCCATGCATTTTTCACAATCATCTGAAACTCATCATGGTCCGCCACATGTCGAAAAATCTAAAAGGCTTGGGGCCAAAGGAGACATAAGGACAAATAGTAAATAATCGGGTAATGGTCAGATAACCTCCGGAAGAAGCAAAACAGGTCTCCAAAGAACTGAAAGTCGAAAGCCAAAAGTCATTAACCAAGGCTTTATCAAGCTTGCAAGAAACCCTTTGATCACCAAGTTTCCTGTTATTCCATGTAAATTTCATCCCCACCCGTTTGAGGTCGACCATGCCGATAGCATCAAGACAGGTCGAGAATTCTCCCATTGAATGATCATCAAATTGCCCTCCCATCTTCTTATTGGCATACCTAACCACATTGAAATCTCCCATCATTCCCCAAGGACAATCTGATGGCAAAGAGGGTTTCAACACATCCAATTCATAGATCTCTCTTTGCTACAGGATCTCTATTCAGTCCAAACCCAAATTTTGACAAACAAGAATAATTGAAATTGAACAAATAATTCCACAATTTCAAATCCATCTGAAAGAATGCTTAAAAAATTGAGATCCTTGATCCTTAGGATATGAGGAACAATATCCCATAAGATGAGCTTGATCCAACTGGTGGGATCGAAACCAATCTTGCCCGTAGGTCTCAAACAGGTATTTTAGCAAGCCAGAATTATAAAATTATGAAAAAATTCACTTATCTTGAGATTTAGCCGTTGGAAGGTCTTTGAACTTGGAGGGGAAGTACTCTAGAATGTGCATGATAACATATCCAAATTTGAAGGTGATCCAACCATGGATGAAAAAGTTATGAATTTTCAAAAAATCACTATTATCTGAAAACGGGAATGAACAAAATAGGAGTTTCGGTCGAGTCCAGAATTTTTTTAATAAAACTCTGGCCAACTCTGCTGCCAGCATCTTCTTTCTCTTTATTTATAATGCTAAAAGGAAATACAAAAGATAGAAAGACTGGTTCCTAGAAGGAATGTCAAAAAATAAAAAAAAGAGAAACTTTCCTTTATAACTTTTAGGAAAGTTTTGAAAACAAATAACATATATGACTGACTCAATGATAATCAATCTTAGGAAACAAAACAAATTTAGGAAACAAAACTAATGACTAATTTTGTGGAAATAAATCTAACTTATTGAATTTAGGAAGAAGACAAAACTTTCTAAAAATTCTGTTGGTACTGTTCACGTGAACAGTACCGTAAACAGTGTTTTTTGGTTGTTGGTTTGATTTTGGCATTGTCCTTCCTTTGGTCTTCTTGCGTAACTTGGACTGCATCAGCATCACCCCCAGAAAGTTGGAGCATACATAGTCCTCTCAAAGCCTTCTACGCTCAGCAGAAGAATTGGAGGTATACACAACAGTAATATAAAACCCAGTAGAACTAGCACAATCAATGACTTTAAAGTGGTTGAACTTTTCAGACATACATACCACAAAAAAGTTTACCTTTGAGTTGTCCCATAAGTAGTATATCCGGCCATTTGCACGGGAATTGTAGTTGAACTCCGTCTTCCATCCCTGGGCAATACATCTTGCAATATCTAAGGCATTTGACTCTTTTACTCTGGTTTCTCTGAGGAGGCTAAAAGAGAGTTGACATTTCTTGAGATAGGATTTCACTTCAACTTGCTTGGTAGTGGAGTTCAAGCCCTTGACATTCCAGGAGAAGCCTTTCATCATTGAGATCGATTTGAGATGGAGAATAGGTCTCGAACGCGACCCAGTCAGGATCGTGGATGGGGTCCCGAGCCCCTGGAACTATGTCAAAGTTGTTTAGAAGGATGCTTAGATCGTTTCCCCTTGTCTTGAGCTTTGGAATTCCCAAACGCAACGGGCTCAAGGGGAGAGCACCCACGGTGATCAGTGTCACTAGAATTGGTCATTGTCATTGAGATTGGACTTGGCTCACCCTCAAACTCCTTCAGACAGATAGCAGAGGGGGGATTTAGAAGACATAGGGGACAGAAGATGTGTTGGAGGCTAGAGGATGGGGATTTTGGCTGGATGATAACAAGTAGAGCGGCAGGGGATTGAGAGGAAGTTGGGTCTGAAAGATGATGTATTAGCCTAGTGGGTTTAGGGGTTAAAGAAGATGGGTGGATACAAGGGGTCGGGTCAAGGGTGGGAGAGGGATTCTTAAGTGGGTTTTAGAAGGGCCTGGTTCAAGGTTTAATTGGAGGTTGAGCTCGTTTGAACATGAACCATGTTCAGGACTTGGGTGGGCCAGGGGAAGGGTTTGAAGGCCGACGCACTCAGAGGCCTTTCTTGATTTATAGGTCGAGACAGTCGAAACTGCTTTATGCAAACCTGAAGGAGGTGTGGCACAGATCCTTTGCCAACCGAGGAAGGAGAGGAGAAAACTAATGTGGGATTTGGGAAATCACTTCTAGAAGCCAGAGTAGCAGGAAGCAGGGGCTGGGGATCAGAAAGAGGTAAGTTCTCAGAGTCTGGTTCTCTCCCAATTTCATCAGAAGGAACTATATCAGCAAAGGGGCCTTCACCATCTTCCAAAGAGGGATTTTCAACATCTTCAGGGGATTCTAGGGCAGTGAATTGATTATTGGTAAGGATATCTTTGGAACCTACCTCACCGTCCTTTTTGCTAGTTAGAGTTGGATCTGGTAAGTTCTCCTGAGACTCTTCTACATTAACTGCCACTTCAGCATCTTCTCGGAACTTGGCCCTTTCTGCAACACTAGCAGTTCTTGCTGTCTGGAGGTGGTTCTCTGCTTCCAATTTGGGCGGGTCTAGAGGTTTTTTACCAGGTAGAGGGCTCCACTTGGTTTGTTGGTGACGGAGCACACATGCCAGAGTCATGGTCAAAGGCTTGACAAATGGTACATATAGGGGGTTTCCAGTCATATTTCATATGTTGATTCAACAACTTCGCCCATTAACGTGAATGGTGACAAAATTCAGGAGGGGTTTATCAGCTCGGAATTCTATACAGATTCAGGCAAATGCCAAATGTGTTTGAGCTTTTATACACCTATCCGAGAAGAGAGGAGTACCGATAACTGATTTGATTGAGCTCAAAGCTTCTTCACACCAAAGGTGGAGACGAAGGCCATGCAAAGAAATCCAAATGGGCAAAAGATTTGATATTCATACTGTCAAACCACAAGAATTCATCCCATTGTATCATCACAGCTGGTCACAATTGGCTTTCCTACAACATACCAAATTCCTTTCTTCAGAACTCCTATCTTATTATCTTCATCAGAGAATCGAAGCACGTAGGTAACATTAGCAACAAAAAGAATCTCTACACCCTCAGCAAGCTTCCACTGACGTAATAATGATTTTTTCCACCAACTGAAAGGGAAGCCGTCTACCAATGAACTGCCCAACCAACGTAATGGACCAGTTGGAAATCTCTTTAGTAAAAGAACTGTCCAGGCAAGAGGCAATCTGGTGCTCACCTTCCTTCACAGGATCTCGAACCGAAGGGGGAATCCTTCACCAAGGGTTAAAGGGGCAGAATCGAAGAAATCAAACAGGGCATTCCAATGCCCTTGAATACCATAAACATGGCCATCTGAGCCAGGCCCGGGGGGGACTGGTTGTCACAAGACTCTCCTGCTGCAGGATGAGGGTATAGAGGCGAAATAGGGGATAGGTAGGGAGAAAGGTGGGCAGGTGAGGCCGGAGGGGGACCGGCCATGGGTTGGGGGCCTGGGGCGGGGGGCGCGGCCAAGAGGACAGGGGGTGGGGGATCTCAAGGCATTACCCAGGGGGGGGCGAAATTGTCACTTCTGCAGTTATTTACAAACTAATACAGAAAGAAACATTGACATACAAGGGCAATTGATGCCGCTGAGAAAGGGGCTTCTATTCCAGTTTTCTTCTCTGGACTGGTTTTTTTATAATTTTTTTCCTTCTTGTGTTGGGTCTTGCTCCGTATATCGGATCTGTTATATGTTTGTATGTTATCTTTCCCATCTTCTCTAACTAAATTCTGTTGCTCATCCATATAAAAACGATGGGATTTTTACAAAAGAATGGATCTTTAGATTCAAGGAAAATCTGATATGTGTTTTTAGTACCTTATCCATATTGTACGAAGTCTCCACATCCTATATTTGTGGCATTCTTCCATTTGGGGTCTCCTTGTGTGGAAGAGTCATGTACAATCTGTGGTTGCCTGATGTGTTGAATCTACAGTGGTCATCTAGGGGATTCCTCATCTTTCAGCCTCGAAGCCTTGGATATGTTTCAACCATCTAGCATGGGTTTCCACTTAAATTTGCTACCACTGGCTTGGATTTTAGACTGGCTGTTCTGGAGGATACTGGTCCAAAATTCAGGTTCAGGTACCTTCAAAGTTTCTGTTACTTAGAAAGCTTTGGGCATGTTATCTCTGAGCCATCATGCTTGTACACTACTGTCAACCATTTTATGATCCTGTTAATACTGCTTCCATTTCTCGTTATATTGATTCTTATTTGCAGAGATTAAATACATATAAGACATGTCAGGTTGGTTTCTTACTATTTATATACATGTCTGATAGGTAATGCCTGCCATCTCCCACTACTAGCACCTGATCAAGTCCGCAAACTAAAGCAACTTACTGTGCTTACCCTTGCTGAAACGAACAAGGTATTTTATTTATCACTTGTTTGCTAATTATTCTCCCAGTTGCTGATGTTTATTATTTTTATAAGCTTTTATCTGTCTTGGGCATGTTCCTTAGTGAATTTATGACTGCTTATATCTGCTACAAGGCAAGTTTCCTAGAATAACCTGATTATACTGTTGTGTAACTTGTTCAGGGTGTTTTATTTCATTTTAATTGAAGGCAAATGGCAGCTTTTTGAAACTACTGTATCTCAGTTTTTAATTTTCTTGCTTCAATTTAATTAGCTCAAGGCACACATTTTGTGAATTGAGATGCTCTGTGATGTGTTTCCAAAGCATTATTGCTGCATTTGGCAGGTTAACTTTGTCCATGGCTTTGCTTTGCCTGCTTTTAAGCATATCCTAGTAATGGGGTTCTAAGGTCCCGTTCAACAAAATTTCTGTTTGCGGCGGTGTTTCTGAGCTGGAAGTGTTGTTTTTTTTTTGGGAGGGGGGTGGGGTGGGGTGGTGTGGTTTCTGCTCTGGGGCCTGGGGGAGCACTTCTGTGGGATAATAACGTTTTTGGTAATCGGGTGTAAGAAGTGTTTCTGAATCAGAAAAGAAGCAGAAATGCGTTTGGAAGGCTCTTCAACAGAAGCATTTCTGTTGGAGATCAAGATTTTCTTCTTTTTTGTTGGGGGGGGGGGGTGGTGTTCTGCTCTGGGGCCTGGGGGAGCACTTCTGTGGGATAATAACAGTTTTGGTAATCGGGTGTAAGAAGTGTTTCTGAATCAGAAAAGAAGCAGAAATGCATTTGGAAGGCTGCTCTTCAACAGAAACATTTCTGTTGGAGATCAAGATGGGAGGGAGGGAAGCAGGAAGAAGATTGTTTCAAGAACAATACCTTCAGAACTTTGTCAAGAATAAAGAATATTCAATATCAAAATAAAATAATATTAACCAACAAAAAAAAAAAAAAAAATCCCAGATGTGTATGGGTGCCATGCTTGGAAAGATTACCTGCAACTTAAATGGGTGAAGGATGAAATTCCAAACGATATCAAATTCACCCTTCAAAAGAAATGCTATTCCAGAAGGTATGAAATCGAGGATGAAGTGTAATGCCCCAGATTTTTAATTTTAATTTTTCTGTGTTGGATGATATTTGGTGACATTGGGTGACATTTAGGAAATTAGGTGTTGTTTAGCACACCTTGGTGTTGACTAGTACACTTTAAGGCTTAAGCATGGTGACGTTTAGCATAGGATAAATTATAAATCTGAGAATGGGAATCTTGCCTATGGTGGCATGCGACTCATAGGGAAAAGTTTGGTGTTGATCCAACGGTGTTAGATAGCTTATCTCAAAAAACACCTTGCGTATGAACCATAGGATGCTAGGGAATATTCCTTTATTGCTGTAGTAACATTATTCTTAAGGACTGTTATTATAATAATAAAATATGATTCATATTCATCCAAAAAAAAAAATGATTCATATTAAGAAATCATTCATTATTTAATATTATGGGGGTGGGCAAAAACGTGGACAGTCTTGTGGGGTTCACTTTGGATAAGCTTTAGTAAAAAAAAAATTAAAAAGGAAGTTTATGGGAATTAGATTTGGATCAGGTTTCGGGGGCCTCCTTATCCCATAAATCAGTATTAAATAAAATAAATTAGGAGATAAAAATGAGGGGACCCACACACTTTCACGTGGAGAAGGAGAGATAGTGGTGCAAGGCTAGGGTTTGACAATTAATTGTAGGCCTTAGCGTTACAATAGGATCTTTATATCACTCCCAATAACAGATCAATAAGAAAATCAGCAAAAGAAACTTATCTTTTCTGGTCAATCCAACCATTGGTTGATCAAGAAATTCTGGTTAGTGAAGCTTCATATGGGTATGCAACCATAACCAAAGATGAAGTTTATCCAACCATGGGTTTGGGAGTTATAATTACTTCTAGCTGCTGCGGTACAGGTTTCCTGCACAGGAACTGAAACCTGTACCTGGTGGTTTGATGCTGAAATAGGTATTGGAAGAAGAGAGTAAACAGGAACACGGATGATGGAATTAGGGGATGGGTGAAAGAGTACCAAAAATCGATGAAGATAGAGAGAGGAGAGGTTGCGGCTAAGTCTCACAGCCTAGAGACCCAGCTTGCATGCTTGCAAGCAAAGTCTTTATTTTTCCAAAACTTGTTTCTTCTTCTCTTTTATTCATATATATAGAGATTACTGAAATACAATTAGGAAGGTAAGCCATGGTCAATCCTTCCATGTAGAAACTTCACAAGAATGGAGAGTCCAATCTGGCCTTTTGAAACTTTACAAAAGAAGAAAGTCTAATATTCTATTGCCTTATACAATCTTTTCTAAACTGAAAATAGAAACTTACCAAAATAGGAAGATTGATTTAGGAAGGTAGCTAACAATAGTAATAGCTTACTTTAGGAAGGACAAATAAATAGAAACTATATATATAGTAATGTACTTTTAAGAAACTATATAAATAGAAGCTATGTAGCTATTCTAGGACAGCTAGGACAGCTGTCCCATTGCTGGCCAGCCAAGCCGATAGCTGTCCTAGAAAGAGAAAGTAGAAAAATATATAGAAAAGGGGAGAAAAAACAGAAAAAAGGGGGAGAGAGAGAGAGAGAGAGAGAGAGAGAGAGAGAGAGAGAGAGAGAGAGAGAGAAGAAGAAGAAAAAGAGGAAGGAAACAGCAACCATTTTTAAGGTTAGTGTTTGTGTGTTTTATTTCTTCTCTTTCGATATAAAGTCCAAATATACAAATTAGTATAGAGATATGCAGATTTTCTAGACAGTCTAAAATCTGTATATACAAACCAGAATTATATATATATATATATATATATAGGTTAGATTTCCCATACGAGTTTATATTATACACCAGTCCTAGATCTTCGATTCTGATCCATTCATGTATATACAGAAATTCAGCTCAGTAAATATATATGTATATCAGTTGCAGATTTTTTTTATACATATTAGTTTCAGAATTATATCAGCATACAGGTTTATTTAAGTTATTGTATTTTTATATCTAATCAGATTTTATTTATACATATGTTAATTTCAGTTTTAATAACGGATTTCGTACCTGTAAATAGAATTAGATTCATCTCAGGATAGATACTGGTATATCATCCTGTATATATATATATATATATCGTATTTATACCACGCATAAATGGCAGATTTCAGTTAGATTTATTATCAGTTATTGATCCTACCATATTGCAGATTTTTATACAGATTCATATGCAGTCCATATTTTATAGATTTTATACAGCATACTATATACATATTTTTCTTACAGATTCTTATACAGATTTATGTCAGTATATGTATATGTTAGAATCAGATATATATCTTCATATATGTATATTAGGTTCAGATTTACATCAATATGTTTGTGTATCAATGTCAGATTTTTATCAGGATTATATCAAGTTTTATATCATGTCTATATCAGAAATTATATCAGTATATACCTATATATTAATCCCAGATTTATTATCAGTTTCAGACCAGGTTCATAGGCTCCGTGTTATCTTGGTTTAATAATCTTCTAACTAGAGGCCAAATAGGCAGATGTAAGTTGAAGAATTTTAAGGAGAAATTAATGTGCTGTTTTTAATAACTAGTGCATAAAAGACTTATCATACTTGTAGGCTTGTGTGGCTGACCTAAAAAACACAAATTATTTGGAAGAGGTAAGTGGAATATTATGACTTGCACCACTAGAATGACACTTTGTTGTGTTGACTTGTGTCTTAGATTCTGTCTTATTATCTGTTTAGGTATCATATGAATGGTCTATATTAATTATGGTATGCATTACTGATGATTGTTGCGTATATGTTTTATTGCTTACAATAAGGTAATGAAAGAAATCATGCTTTTATCTTGTTCCATATTTCCATGTTTTGATAGTATGCGTAAGTTGTGGTTTTGTCATACATCTTAAATAATGGATGATATTGACTGCATTGTGCCTAGTGGAGAGTAAATGTAGACTATGAAAGTATGAAGGTGGGGGTACCACCTGAGTCGTGATCAGTGGAGCCGCAGACGAGAGTTCGGGTCATGTCTGGATGACCGAGTTGCTAAGGTCATAGAGAGGTAATCAAAATAGTCAAGGTCATAGAGGGGTGACCAAAATTGCCAAGGTTGTAGAGGGGTGACCAAATTGCCAAGGTCATAGAGGGTGAACAAAGAGTGGCCGTATTGAACTTCCACAACTTCTACTTGGACAATGGTAGCCAATTATTCCTGGCAGTTGGCCATATATGATGTTAAATGAGAATTATTCTAAATTCAATAAGAATGAGTTTTTCTTTCATTGTTTTATTTGAAATGTTTTGTGCTTGTCCTGGTGTTGTATTTATGTTATGTTCCGTCTTACTGAGCTATTGAGCTCACCCTTTACAAATGATATCTTAGATGACAAAGAGGTTGAAGAGGAACAGGGAGAAGCGTGGAGGATGCGCCAGCCTGTCCTACAATTTTTATTTTATTAGAATGGATGTAGTAGGATTTGAGTTCAAGTATAAAAACAATTTTCTTTTATTTCATGTTTACATACATTAGACTGCTACTAGTAGATTTTGATAGTCCTTTTACTATGATTAATCGTTGAGTTGAATCTTCCTATATTAGTAAAGTTTAAATTCTATTTATTTGGTCGGTCGTTAAAGTGCCTGTGACTGTTGTACTCGTATCTTGTACGGGTTTGGGTCATGACAAAATGGTATCAAAGCGGTTTTTTAGGGTAGATTCTGGTGGCATAGGGAGATTGTCTTAACATACAAAATTATGAATAATGCACCAATATTTTAGGTTGCTTATTGCGTGGATTATTTCCTTTCATTATATATTTAGAGACTCAACGAGTTGTTTGGTAGATAGTAAATGGCCCAATAATAGAGGAGAACCACCTAATGAGGGTGAATTGCGAGAACTGCCAATACAGTGGTACGGTGCCATAGGAGGGGAGGAGCTGAAGCCAACGAGAACAATGGAGCGATTTAGGATGTTTCACCCGCTACCTTTTAAGGGTACTACAAATCCACTGGTTGTTGAGTCCTGGTTACGCAAAATGAAGAAAATCTTCAAGGTGTTGAGGATCATCGATGAATTGAATGTGATATGTGTATCTTTCATGCTGCAAGATGATATAGGTCACTAGTGGGAAACTGCACAATGGATGTTTGAGGATGAGGTTCAGCTAACGACATGGCGAAGGTTTTGAGAAGTGTTTTATGAGAAGTACTTCCCAACTCCGGTTCAACAAAAGGAGGAATTGGGGTTTCTGCAGTGACAACAAGGGACCAACTCCGTGGGAGAATATAAGAGGAAGTTCGAAGAGCTAGCCCAATATGCTCCACAAACAGTAGGTGTGTTATTATTAGAATGGATCCTGATTACTCTAGTCCTTCTGCTTGGACAAGTCTGAATGATCCTTGATCACATGCCCTTCCTTACGACACATGTGCGAATCACTCCATACTTTTGATCCGGGCAGTTGTTTGCATAATGCCCTGTCTGCCCACAATTATAACACGCTACTGCTCCAAATCATCATTCCCCAGGATGATTCTTTCCACACTTGGGGCAGTTCTTTGCAAGCTTCTTGTTAGAGACAACATCCCGATCTTCACTAGCAACATTACTTTGATAGTTGTTTGGTTTCAACCTCTTAAGCACTTGTCTCGCTATGGTCTGACCCCTTGAGATTGCTCTCCATGATCAAGGCCTGTTTCAGTACTTCAGCATATGTATTCAGCTGAAGTGTAGCCATTATTGATCTGATTTCAAAGTTCAATCCGTGTTCAAATTGCTTTGCCTTCTTTTCTTCAGTATCCACCTGTTGTGGAGCATAACGGGCCAGCTCTTCAAACTTCCTTCATACTACCACTGAACTGGTCCCTTGTTGTAGCCGTAGAAACTCCAATTCCTCCTCTTGATGAACCAGAGTTGGGAAGTACTTCTCATAGAACGCTTCTTGAAACCTTTGCCAGTTCGTAGGCTGAACCAATTTCTTAAGCATCCGTTGTATAGTTTCCCACTAGTGATCTACATCATCTGGCAGCATGAAAGATGCACATATCACCATCAATACGTCAGCGATCATCGCCACCCTAAAGACTTTCTCCGTTTCATGTAACCAGGACTCAACAACTAACAGATTTATAGTGCACTTAAAAGGTAGAGGGTGAAACATCTTAAATGTATAAGGAAAGGAAATAATCCATGCAATATGCAACCTGCGCGACCGCCGGTTTATCTTAACAGCCTTTTGGAGACACCTGCGCCTGGCGAACCCTGCCGTCGTAGGAGACCGCATGCGCGCGATGGAACATGGAATAAAGGGCCTCAAGAGGAGGGTGGTCGTAGATCAGCCGCGAAATGAGCAGCAAGAGCTTTTGGTTCAGGCCTCCTCCGCGGGCGAGCGGCCGGACTCTAACAACTAACAACCTAAAATATTGATGCATTATTCTTAATTTTGTATCATGGAAATAGCCTCTCCATGTTGTGGGGGTAAGGCTGCGTACATTCTGTCCCTTCCTAAACCCTACAGTAGCGGGAGCCTCATGCACTGGGACCCCCTATTCTTAATTTTGTATGATGTCAATGTTCCTATGCCACCAAAATCTACCCTGGAAAATCGCTTCGATTTCATTCCGTCACAACCCAAACTCGTACAAGGTAGGAGTACAACACACACAGGCGCTGATTTAACGACCAACCAAATAAAATAGAATTTAAACTTTACTAATATAAAAAGATTCAACTCAACGATTAATCATAGTAAAAAGACTATCAAAGTATACTAGTGACAGTTTAATGTATGTAAACTTGAAATAAAAGAAAATTGTCTTTACACTTGAACTCAAATCCTACTACATCCATTCTAATAAAATATAAATACACAAGTATAGCTATGGGACAGACTTGAGCATTCTCTACGTTTCTCCTTGTTCCTTTTCAACCTTCTCGCCATCTGAGATATCATTTGTAAGGGATGAGCTCACTAACCGAGTAAAAAAAAAAACATAACATTATACAACACCAAGACAAGCTCAAAACATTTCAGATAAAACAACGCAAGAAAAACTCATTCTCATTGAATTTAGAACAATTCTCATTCAACTTCATATATGGCCAACTGTCAGGAATAACTTGCTACCACTGTCCAATTAGAGAGTTCAACACAGCCATTCTTTGTTCACCCTTCTATGACCTTGGCAATTTGGTCACCCATCTATGACCTTGGTTATTTTGGTCACTCTTCTATGACCTTGGCAACTCGGTCATCCGCACATGACTCAAACTCTTGTCTGCGGCTCCACTGATCGCGACTCAGGTGGTACCTCCACCTTCATAGTCTACTTTTATTCTCCACTAGGCACAATGCAGTCAATGACCCTCCCTTCACATTCTCACTATCACCCATTACTTAAGATGTATGACAAAACCACGACTATGCATACTATCAAAACATGGAAATATGGGACAAGATAAAGTACGATTACCTTCATCACCTGATTGTCAGCAATAAAACATATATGCAACAATCATCAGTAATGCATACCATAATTAATATCAAACCATTAGTATGATACATAAACAGATAATAAGACAGATTCTATTCATCCAACACAGAAAATTGAAATTAAAAATCTGGGGAATTACATGTAGACTGATCATAGTTCATATTTCCATCACATGCATTGCCTATACCCTGAATACAAACTCCACCATTTTAATTAAAGAAAAACTTATGAAAATTAAAAAAAAAATCCTTAGTCGCTTGGTTGACAACCGCATGAATTTGATCTTCAAATTGCCCTTAATAAGAAGTAACAAATACAAATTGCCTTCACCGTATGTTCCGCTCACCCCTTCCTCCCTCTCTCTTTCTTCACCTTTTTATTTTGAATGTTCTTCATTTCTTTTGTATTTCCTCTTCAAAATTTCTTCTTTTCTTTTATTCTTTCGAGTGTGGGTACACTCCAATTGTCTGCATCTGACTACCATTAAGTTGTCTGAAGTACAATTAAAGTTTCTGTTTCTGTGTTTTTATTTTTCATTCATTTTTCTCTGTAAAGGGAACTATTTTCATGTTTTCTTAGGTTTGTTTCTCTGCTTTTGTATTTTTCATTTCTGGTTATCGGTTGAAATGTTGAATCCTTCTGAATACCTCTCTCTTTATCTTCAAGTTTCTTTTAAATTTTTAGATGTTGTTGTCATTAATTTTCTGGTTTTCTGTTCTTTGAATATTTTTGTGTAGGACGAGATTTGTAACTGTTGAAGAAGAACAAGCATGGCCTAGAATTGGTTCTATATATATCTTTAGAATGAGTGATAACTAAACACTATTCTGCAACTCAGAAAGTTATAATTAATAAGCGAAATTTGTTTATCCAAATGTGATTCTGGAATTCTTGTATTGAGCTAGAATTCTAGATTTCAGAGTTATAGAATCTGAACTAAACATAGCTGAAGTACAGAACCCATAGCCCCTTGATTCTGAATTTGGATTCAGCAACACCCCGAGACATGGAATCTGCCTTTGATGAACAAATTTTTGTCTACTAATACTCTCACTAACTAAATACTAAAGAAAAAAAAAAAGAACCAACTCAAGGTTGTCACAGCGACAAGGCAATCCAAGGCATTGGAGGGTCGCTGGATGCCCAAGGTGCTTGGATGCCTAGGCGACGCTTTGACAGCAATAAACCAAATAATCTCCCTTGTAGCCGCATGCTATAAAGGAGATCTAAGTTTACTCAAATACTAAACCTTATCAGCAACTAAAACTAAAAGAAGACTAACTTTATCAATAAGACAATAACTAACCTTAGCAACTAGAAGGTCGGGCCCATTACTAATTAAATTTCTATTTTTCGTACTCCCTATTAAGGCTCCACTTTTGGATCTTAGAATTAATCCCGTTATCATGGTTTAAAATCTCACCGAGATCTCGATAATCTTCCTAGTCTCAACACTAGCCGAGACGAAATTGAGGTCGATAACTCATCTCGGCGAGATCTCGTTGTTTTCGACTAATTTCGTCAATTTGTCGCGAGATCTCTAAGAGAAATTGCTTTTTGACCTTTTTTCAAAATGAATAAAATGGCATATGCCCCGTTTTCGGTAGAGAACTCAATGAGAATAGGTAAGTTGGTGTTTTCTCTACTTTTTTGAAGAAAACTTGATTTCTTCCTCATTTTTTCTCGGTTTGATCTTTGAATTTGCTTCTGGTGGTGCTTCGGATTGCGGGGATTGCTGTGGGAGCTTTTTATCAACCGTTGAAGGTAAGATTCTTGTTCAAAAATGAGATTTTTACATGAGGTTATGAGAGAGAAAAAAAACAAAAGTTTGTAGAATGTATGATGATAGTAGGATGGATCATCTACGACACTCTACGTATTATTAGACATTGTATGTGGATTGTGGAGTTCTAGACTATGGGCTCATGGGGACTATGGGATCATCCAGTATTGAACATTTGAACTATGATGTAATGATTTATAATGAAGTGCTATTTTGTTTCTCATTCCCCTAATGCATTATGTTATTGTCTCATTTGCCATATTTGATTGAGTATAATAGCCAATATTAGCCTAAGTTTACAACAGACTTCAACGTTTACTGTCAAAACATGAGTGTAAATCCAAACAACCACAAAGAGTCATTATTTTTACAATTTTAGGCTCTAAATGTGTTCATGTATGCAAAAACGAGGTTCCCCAAAAGTTTGAGGCCTAAAAAAAGAGTTTTGGCCACCAAGACAGCCTTTTTACACTGTCTCGATGTTTTTACACTGTCTCGGCGAGATCTCAGCGGCGAGATCCCGCTGAGATCTCGCCGAGTTCTCGGTTTCAGAGGAGGCCGAGACTCCTCTGAGATGCGAGATTTTAAACCTTGCCCATTATATAGAAAAAACACAAAAATAAAAGCCCAACCCGTATTAGTACTAAATCCTATGTATCTAGCCTATATTATTACTACAACCAAGATAGAAACGACAAATCAAAGGTCCAAAATAGAGGATCAAACCACATCCAATGGTGATGATTATGGGGAGGAGAGAGGATCACTGTAAATAGTAAAAGAACCAAAAATAAAGATAATTAATAGCTTTAGCAAATCAGAATAAAAAATCATAAAAATTCCATCGATAGGCTAGTTTAACTGGCAGAACAGGTGATGTAGATCAGGAGTGGCTCCAGGAGATAGGACTGCAGGCAATCAAATTGGGCCTGACTGAATTAAATGTAACCAGCCCAGCCAGGCCAGAATTAAGGAGTACCGCCAGCAAGCTATAGCCGACAGCACTACAACACTATTTAACTAGGATTTTTTATTAATTTCTTAATTGTTAGATATTTTATTTCCATTGTTTAGTTTCCTAAAATTTAGGCTAGTTAGTTTAGAAGTCTTAGTTGCTTGGAGATTAAGACTTGTCTAATATTTAGTTTCCTAATTCCAGTTTTTAAGAAACTTTCTTATTTTTGTGTTTTAGAAACTTCCTAGTTTATAAAAGGAGATTTACTTTCTCTAGGATTAGTTTCTTTCCTATTTTATTTGTAATGTTTCAAAGATATAAATAAAAGAATAGAGGCTGGCGGCAGGGAGAGAGAGATATTCCAGAAAAGAATAGCAAATTCTATTTTCTGGTTGAGTCTCCAAGGTTGTGAGACTCAACCACTTATTCCTTCTTCCTTGAAGTTCTGATTTCTACCTTGGCTGGCGACACTACCTTTCTGCAGACTCAATTGTTCCCTTTGCTGACACTACTTTTCTGCAGACTCAATTGTTCCCTTTGCTGATTTAATACAAAGCATCAATGTCGGTTTAGCACCATACCAGACCTGGGCGGTACCAGGTACAGCTAGTTTCCGAGGCCCATAGGCTCTTTTAATTCTTCTCGGATCCTCTTCAGATTTTGAAGGGTATTCACATCTGCTACAAAGGTCATCCATACCAAGTTTCATCTAATTCTAACAATTGGATTTCAAGATAAGTGGTTTTCTTCGTTGCTTTTTACTGCAGATTTTGTTTTTGGACTGAATAGAAATCTTGTAGCAAAGAGGATTGATAATTTATGTTTCTTTAAACCCTTTTGGCATCAATTGGTATCAGAGCATGGCTGAGGAGAGTTCTAACTCTCCTAATCAGTCCAATAATCCCAATTACCCTATTAATTTGGTTCTCCAACAATTGGCCAAAATAGATGCAAAATTAGATAATATAGACAGAAGAATAAATAATTTGAAGGAGCGAAATAATTCTAGGCCGGCTAGAATGGAAGCCCCTAGAAGAGAAGTTCCTAGAAGAGAAGCCCCTAATGCCAACTTAGTGACAAGACGTATTACTAGGGTTCCCCCAAAGAGTCCATAGGGAAGAATATCAAGACCCACCCTATGAAGATTATGGAGACAAAACCATCCATTACCAAACCCATAAAGTACGGATGGACCTCAAGGAGTTTCATGGGAAACAAGACCCCCAAGCTTTTCATGACTGGCTGAATGCCCTAGATGACTATTTAGATTGGTTTGATATTCTCGAACCACGAAAACTGAAATTAGCTCTCTCCAAACTAATGGGGGATGGTCGTGATTGGTGGCGTAACTATGGATATAGCTTAATGAGGAGGGGGTTGGAACCTACTACTCTGGAGGAGATGGAGAAAGAATTAAAAGAAAAATATCTACCAAGGTCCTTCCAAAGGAGGTTACAAGATAAATTGAATAATCTTCGACAAGGAACCATGAGTTTGGTAGATTATGTGTATGAGTTTGACCAACTATGTGCATGGACTTGATCATGAAACAGTGATGATTAGATGATATCTCGGTTCCGTTTGAGGTTGCGACCTAAAATTAGAGACAAATTGGGTGTGGTTGATATTGTCAGTCTCAACAATTTGGTGGATAACGCCTTTCAAGCTGAAGAGCTTTTGAAGTCAACACAGAAGCCCATTTCAAGTTCTTATGAAGAGAAGCATCCCACACCGACCAGCAAGGCCATAGGGACTACATCTCGTGCTACCCCAACAACATATAAAGGTAAAACTCCCATGCTAGCAGCTACAGACGTGCAATGCTATCACTGCAATGCATAGTTGTCAAGGCGACAAGGCGATCCAAGGCGTTTGAGGCCATCCTGGGCGCCTAGGCGACCAAGGCGTTGCCAGTATATTTTTTTATATTTTTAATATATTAATGCTACATTAATGTTTATATATATATGCAGCATTCTACATAAATAAACATTTAAGACATAGCTTAATTAATATAAGAAAAACAACAAAGAAATAAATAATTGAGTTAAGTAGGCAGCACGTATTTATGACTAACATTTACTTATTTCTAACAAATTTTATCGGAGTGTAACTCCTTTAATATATTTCGGATTCAAGCAATCTCAAATTCATTGCAAAGCTAGTATAATCAGCTTTCCAACAAATCCTAGATTGCTTGAATCCGAGTTATAATGAAGGAGTTACACTCCGGTCAAACCTTGTTCGAAGTACGCGAATGCTGTTAAAAGTCGTCTGAATGTAAATTATTTTTTGGGCATCAAAGCAAGATATTATTTTGGCGCACTCTTGGTTTTTAGTGATACTTTACTATAATAAGATTTATGGATTTTTTATATTTGGAAAAAAGCCTAGCATTTTGAAGTTGAAAATCGCCCCCGCACCCGAAAATACGATTTTTGTTCTTGAACTGAAGGGTTGACTTTTTATCCTTCTGGAATTTGAATTTTAAATTATTTTTATTGGATTCAAATAGGGGGTATTTGCTTATTTATGAATAATATCTTAAGTAAATGTTTACTTAAATGATATTAGTCATAAATAAGTACTGTCTGGTAAATGTTGTTCCTGTCTAGCCTAATAAATCCTGTGAAGCAAATTCAGAAATCAAAAGGAAAAAAAAAAAACACACATAAGGCCCAAGGCGATCGCCCAGGCAACATTCATAAGGCGCCCAGGCCCTGGAATCACGCCTGGACGCCTAGGCGACGCCTTGACAACTATGCTGCAATGCATATGGTCACTTTCCAAGAGATTGCCTACAAAAATTAAAGATAAACTCTTTAGTTATTGCAATCGAATCTAACCCAGATACATAGGTATGTGAGCCGCAAAGTGATGACACCCCTGTTAATATAGGTGTCATAGATGATGGTGAGGATTCATATGGAATCCATATGATCATTAGTATGGTTTTGTTTGCCTCAAAAGTGGATATGTATAATTTTGATGCTCCTTCTACAACTCCATGGATCAACAATGGTGACCATGCTTTTGATGAAGATCACGGTATTATGGAGGCAATTACGGAAGACGAAGAATTGAATAAGATCGTCCCCATGAATACCACGATTCCACGTAACTTTCCTCGAGATGTTGAGCATGTTGATTTTGTAATACCTTCTAAATATCTTGAAGAAAATAGACCCAAAGTGATGGATTTTCTTCCAATGTCGCAAGCACATTCAAAGTTTTAAGATCAACAGGTGCTGCCTACCGACCCCTCTGTAATCATTCTTCACCATTACAAAACCCGTGGACGAGTTTATTTTAAGTGGGGGGGAGCTGATGTAGATCAAGAGTGGCTCCATGAGATAGGACCGCAGGCAATCAAATTGGGCTTGGCCCAATTAAAGGTAACTAGCCTGGACAGGCCAGAATTAAGGAGTACCGCCAACAAGCTATAGCTGATAGCACTACAGCACTATTTTGCTAGGATTTTTAATTAGTTTCCTAATTATTAGAGATTTTATTTCCATTGTTTAGTTTCCTAAATTTTAGGCTAGTTAGTTTAGAAGTCTTAGTTGCTTGGAGACTAAGACTTGTCTAATATTTAGTTTCTTTCCTATTTTATTTGTAATGTCTCAAAGATGATATAAATAAGAGAATAGAGGCTGGCGGCAGGGAGAGAGAGATTTTCCAGAAAAGAATAGCAAATTCTATTTTCTGGTTGAGTCTCTAAGGTTGTGAGACTCAACCACTTATTCCTTCTTCTTCCTTGAAGTTTTGATTCTTGTTTTGATTTACAAACCTCCTACCTTGGCTGGTGACACTACTTTTCTGCAGACTCAATTGTTTCCTTTGCTGATTTAATACAAAACATTAACGTCAGTTTAGCACCATACCAAACCTGGGCGGTACCAGGTACAGCAAGTTTCCGAGGCCCATAGTTCCTTCAATTCTTCTCGGATCCTCCTCAGATTTTGAAGGGTATTCACATCTGTTACAAAGGTTATCCATACCAAGTTTCATCTAATTCTAACGGTTGGATTTCAAGATAAGTGGTTTTCTTCATTGTTTTTTACTACAGATTTTGTTTTTGAGCTGAATAGAGATCCTGTAGCAAAGAGGATTGATAAATTATGTTGTTTTAAACCCTCTTTGCCACCAACAGGTCTACAGTTTCACCAAATTTTGATGGCTGAATTGTGAGATCTAAAGCAATCCTACTACATTGAGGAATTATAATAAACTGGATCAGAGTTCCAGTAACTGATTGGTAAGTTCAGGAATTCAGAACAGCAACTAAGGTGAAAGTAAAACAGTAGTTACTGAGGTTAACTGAAATAGTACGCAAGCAGATTACAGTAGAATTGCAACTCAGCAGAATCTGGAAAATAGCAAAACAACTGCAGGGAATTAAGTTGAACAGATATGAACTCCACTAGAAAGTTCAGAGTTCAAATATTAGGATTCCAGAAAGAACTAAAGTAGAGTATTGTTGAATCAACTGAACTCTAAACAAAAAAAAGGGTGTCCCAGTGCACGAGGTTCCCGCTACTGTAAGGGTTGGTGAGGGTAGATGTATGCAACCTTACCCCCACAACGTGGCATGGCTGTTTCCGTTGAACTCAAACCAACAAAACAGATCCGAAATTGAAAGAGAAGTATGGCTGCCGGGTTTAAGAGGGTTTGTATCTGACCTTACCTCTTGATTGAAAGATGAAAAAAAAGGATAAATAACAGATTAGGAAACCTCCTCAACATCAGGGTAGGGATCCATTATAGCCCACCCAGAATCCACTAGGTACTCTCTGAATCCACAGAGTAAGCACTGAATCACTGTACTCAAATTTCAAAAAACCTGAACTGCTTTAAATCTTTCAAATTTAGCAAGGGCCTATAGCCGGTACATATATTTATAGCTTCTCCTAGAAACCTGTGTAATGCAATTTCCAACTCAAAAAAATAGGAAGGAAAGGTTGGTGGCATGGAGGTTCCTCCATATATATATATATATATATATATATATATATATATATATATAAAAAAAAAAAAAAATTTTTTTTTTTTTGTTCCCTCTTCCTCCTCTAATTCATGCTTAGACTCCTAGTAGGTTAGGATTTTATGATTTTATCTCCAGCTGAGTCTTTGCTTTCGAGTAGGACTTTATTTGGTTTCTTTTATATGCAAATGTACTCACCGATTGGTGATCAGAGGTTGAATGAAAAGTCGAGTTAGTTTGAGTTTGGCTTGCCTGCGGCTGCATTCTCTCTATTCTTCCCGGCGAACCAGAACCACCTTCTTCTCAGGTGCGTTCTCCCTTTTGCTTTTACTGTTCCTGCAACTGGCAGTACAACCAGTTTCATACATCTGAATCGATTTCGACTGGTTGCTAAGTTTTTTGATTTCAATTTCTGGGGACTGAGACGTAATCCCTGGGCGACTAAGGCATTATGAGGCCTCAACTCTGTTGGACCTGGAAATGTGAATTACAGAACCAGTTTTGGATCTGGTCTTCACTTTACTACCAGGTTCAGTTTTTCAAATTTCATATATTCTTCATTCCTTGTTGTTTGAGGCTGGCCATTAAGTGCTTTCGGAAGGATTAGCAGTTGCGATCTCCCCTTGAAATCCCAAGTCAATCGAACCTGAATTAAGGAAGTTCTCCCGCTTCAGACCTCCGTAGTCTTCCGCTCCTAAGCTCTCGACCACCATTGTGTCTTTCATAATGTTTTAAGTTCCCCTTATGCCCTTCCTTTTAACACCTTTTTTTTTCTATCCTTTTTTTGTTTTATTTCCCACACTACCTCTAGTTTCTTAAGTTGCTTATAATTTCATTTCATCTTTATCCTAAGTTCCAGCATAACCCCCTTTATTTTTATACGCAGCCCGGCTTTGTTCCTTATCTATTCATTCCTAAAGGGTTCAACTTCATATTAATTACAGTTTTCCATCCACTTTTGTATTTGAGCTTATATAGTTCAATGGTGGCGTGATCTCAAATAGGGTTTTGTAATCTGGGATCGCATCAGTGAGAGTGGCTGATTAGAGCTCTGACATCATCCTATGATACCAATAGGATAGTACCAATCTGACCCAACATACTAACAACTGATAAAGAAAAGGTAACCAACTTTCCTGTAATAAAATATTCCTAATCCAAGATAAGCTTTACAATAAAAAGAGAGAAAATAAACTCATAGAACACCCCACAACTTGGCCTGCTATCATGATAAGATTCCTGTTGTATTCTGGAATCTTATCTCAGATGCAGAATCTGACAAGGAATAGGAACTCAGTGATGCAGGCTAGGATCCATCGGATTGGAATCTTTTTAGGGTTTCAGCTTAATTTGGGAATTCTCTATAACTTTCTTTTATTTTGGCTAGGTTAATTAGATTTGTTTGGGTTTTGTTATTTATTTATAGAGTTTGAGTTATAATAGGAGTGTGTTTACATTTTAGGTAGTTTCTTTTATTTTGTTTTTATAATTGAGTTATCTTGTGGGACCCAATGTAAGCCTATTTATAGGCAACTCTTATTATCAATTTTATGAAGCAGAGAATGAAGATTTAAGTATGTGTTTGGGTGCCTACGGGCTGAGCTGGTTGTTCTCCCTCTCTCTCTCTCTCTCCTCTCCCTTTAGGTCTTGCCGTTTTCTCCTCTCTCACGGCTGTTGTTGGCGGTATCTTTACCCTTCCCCACTGCTGTGGAAGCCATCCCTCCCCTACCAATCTATGGGTAGGTTTTCTCTTCCTTTTCCCTCTGATTTCTCTTTCTCTCTCTCTCTCTCTCTCTCTCTCTCTTTGACCCTCTTTCCCTTTCTAAACCCCTGTTCTCCTTCTGATTTCTTTTACTATCTTCTGTTACTGATATCGATCCCTGTTCTAGCGGTATTCACAGTCCCACGGGTATTCACAGTCCCATCGATACCCCCTGAACTCCCTCATCCCTCTTCCTTTTCCCCTGTACTTCTGTGTGTGAGTTCCCTTCTTGTGGGCGACCTAAATCCACAAAACCCATGACCCAAAACTCCCTTCTACATTGAAGTAAAAAACCTGCAACATATCCTGTTCATCTCTTACCGCCAGATGTGGTTAAGTTGGTCATAGGTCTTTTATATTGTTATATTGGTTTCGGTAGGAACTGGGTATAAGAGAGGTATGGATTATGATCCATAGCTTGCATTTTCAGAATAAATCGAACCGATTTGAGGAGGTTCTTCTCCCTTTGGTCAGGCATGTGTTCTGCCTCTCTTCTCCCTGGCTAGAGGTAGAAGATAACCTCTCTCTGACGTTGAATCCCTTTTCTTCTTTCCTATATTATTATTTTTCTTTAATAGTACTTCCCTGAAATACCCCTATCTTATTTAGGAATTCCCCCATATCCCATCACTTAGATTTGCTTCCTAATTAACCATCATCTTTAATTTTAATTCCTATCCTATCCTAAGGGTTTGTTTGGTTACTCAAATTATTGCCAATTCCTGATTATTTACCAAACTGCTTCTGTTTGTCAAGTAAAGCTATTATATAACTTGGCTGGGCCTATCGGTGGACCCAATCGGGTTCTTCTTGACCTGGGTCCGCATCACTTAGGCTGTGAAATTACAGTCAGATATGCAGTTCTCATGGCTGTCATGGCTGTGATGTCTGTGATGACATCTGTTATTCTTTCGGTGGAACTTGATTTCTGCATCACCTAATCAAATATTGCGTTGCTAGTCAAGGCTTGAAAATGCCTTGCAACCAGGTGGTGTGTTTGGAGTTTTTGTGTGATCATATGCCTTAATTTATGACCATCAGATGTCCTTGTATTCTTAATTTAAGGTAATACGTAAGCAACTTTTGTTTCATATGCAATTTGAACTTGTGATTAATTCCATTTAATGATTCTCATAAAATTATTGGCACTCATGCTTATCTTGGAAAGCTGATTCAAGTCATTGTCCAATCATATTTTCTGTTTTAAGCACATGATTTCTATGTTTTCTGCTTTCTAAATTGCTCTTTCTTGGAATCAGTAAGTGTGAGTCACATTTTGGTTATAAGAGCTTATTCATCAAGTGTTCCTTGTATGTAATACCTCACTAGTTTAGGCTCTAATTGTAGTACTTTCCAGGTACTCTCCTATGATCAATTAATGCAGGAACTGGATGTAACAAATGTACGTGAACTTGAAGATTTCCTTATTAATGAGTGCATGTATGTGGTAAGTTCTTTGCTCCCTCTGATACAACTTCGTGATTTATCAATTCCAAAATATAAATTTATCTTCGCTGTGGTCTAGGAAGCTAGGTGACAATGGCAATACTTTGATAGGAAAATTAATCAAATTGACTCTTTGAGTATGATCTTGAACATAGCTGATTGGAGGGCAAAAATCCATGTAACCGATCCCATTTAGTTGGGATAAGACTTTGTTATTGTTTTTTAGTGTGGTCATCAATTCTTTTTCCCTTGAATTTGATAAAAAAAATGCAAAATTTGTTGAGATGTGCTTGGTGATGTTAATTTCTCTCCCTTTATTCCTATCTTTACTTTTTATCCTTTGTAATAATATGCAGCTGTTAATATTTATAATTGCTTGACTTCTCTTTTGGAATAACATTTCCTTAATTGATTAAATGCCTATTTCCTTTCCCTTTTGAAACTTTAGTAACTGAAGTATGTAACCAGAACCAAGAGAGAGAGAATCAATTATTGTACTCTCCTCCTCTAAGCAGTTACTATATATGCACAATGAAAAAATAAAGTAATAGGCCTAGTACTCCACAAGACAAGGAGTCCTAGTTATAAAAGTAGATAGAAATTCCACATGTCAACATGACAAAGAATCCCGCAACTAAATAGATAAAAAGAAGCAATCCTATTCTAATACGGAGAAGGGAATTCCACGAGATAGGTGGAGTTACATTTACTTTAGGAGATTAGTAGAGGTAAATAATAATGGAACAAGGATAGGCTGCCACCTGCTCACTAACATATATCTGCTGGTTTGACTTAGTCAAACCAGCAATCCAAAGCTGCTGTTGCTAAAGCTAGAATGGACCGCTACGAATGGGTCCATTCCTTGTTAGTTTTCACCTTTTATGTTAGCTTGGCCTTGTAATTAAGTTTTTTCTAGCTTTTCGTTGTGTAGAGAGGAATATGGCTTCTGTTTTATCATTTGCAATGCTCATTTATCGGTCTTCTTCTTTGATATGTTTACTCTCATAGATTTATTCTTATATTTTGGACATCAAATTATTATTTAAAGCATTCATTTATTTGTGGCTTACGTATGCGGGTGTGCATGGGCCTGGAAGGCCTATTGGCCTAGATGCACAACCTGCTTGGCAGGACATGAGCTTAAGATCATCTTATTTTTTTGATAAGTGGGCATTAGTAAATTCTAGGTTGTTTTTAGACACATGAGGGTGTTATGTCTCAGCTGAGACTCAGCTACAGCTTATGAGAAAAAAAAGCATAGTTTCTAGTAGTATTCGTTGAACCTGTCGATCCTGGCATCGGGTGGGGTATCGCGTGGATCTCCACCCTCGGGCTCGGGGAGTTACAAATGAAGGGCCAAGCTTGGGATTTGAGCGTAATTTTTACCTCAGTGAACTGCCAAGGTAGTCTATAAACCTTGAATAGGTTTGGCCCGTGTAAGCCTGGGTTTTCTCCTTAGTCCTAGTTTGAGCTCAGCCTTTCTTGTACCAGCCCAAGCCTGGTCAATGTGGACCGTCAGATTTTGCACTTCACATATGAGAGCATGGAAGAGAGAGTGGGCAAATGAAGTACATGATCGTTCTTCTCATTGGCTTTTTGTAGGGCATAGTTAGAGGAAAGCTGGATCAGTTGCGGCGATGCTTTGAGGTTTAGTCTCACTGCTTTGGCTTCATTTTAAACTGTATTATCCTGTTTTAGTACGTGAATGGAGCCCTCTATTTGATTATCATCCTCATTTATGTGGTTGTAGGTGCAATTTGCTGCTGGGAGGGATCTGAGACCTGGACAGCTTGGGAGTATGATACAAGTGTTAACAAGCTGGTAAAACATGGGTCTAATTAATTTTTCGAAGAGTAGAACTTTTTCGGTCCGAATAACGACTTAATAAACATCCATCACAAATGATATTGAGGATTAGGTTTTTGCATTTTGTGTTTCCATGTCATTTGATAATTGTGGCTTATTGAAATATTTCATCCAGGTGGCCAGCCATATGCATAGAGTTGTCGCACCAAAAGGTGCCCAGTGTTATCTTACAATTCCTAGATATACGAGTTAATTTTTTTTTTCTTTCTAAATTTCCTCAGAGGGGTAAATTTCATTATCCTATGTCGCAATTGACCCAAAAGCACGCTTGATCTCCCCATGCCCCCGATTTAGTTAACCTGCTTCACAATTTCACATGCCTTTCCTCATAAATGCTGTAATTATTTCAAAGCATCTCATGATTCTCATCAATCCAAAATTTCTCTGATTAGGAAAACCACTATTCACCAGAACCAAATTAAAGGACTTAGAAGAGTATGCATTGCTTTGCTGAAGGCATTCACATCCCTATGGGAATCCAGTTTCGCCTGAATTACCGCACATTGAGAACAATATTGTAGGGTTTTTTTTTTTTTTTTTTTTTTTTTTTTTTGAGCTCTGATTTTGCTAAATCATGGGTTTTCTGCTTTCACAAATCACATTTACTTGTGATCCACTTCCTCCCAAAACCTGGATCGTGCAACCATTCAAGTTAGTTAGGTTTCTGTCACATGCTTACTTGTATCTGCATCCTTTGGACACTATATAACTTTGGTTTTGCAAGTGTCAAACAATGAACAGAATTTCTTTGTAGCAAGAGTTTCTTTGTATCTTGTATTTTCTGTGTGCCTCCCATTGTTTCATTTAATGGTTATGCTGAAGTCTCTTTTTGCAGATATGGAGTGATTTAGGCTCTCTTTGGTATGTGTTATATAATTAATTGTTTGGTATGATTTATGGTATTTTTTTATATTAAAATAAATTAATATAATCTAAAATCTACAGTAGGTTACAGGGTGTTTATCATTATTGTGATAATCTATTATTACTTCTTTATGTCTAGTGGTACCAAACACTTATAATTTATGACTCATAATTTTTTCTCATAAATGATTTGTAATAAATAGCTCATAAACATAAAAATAAACTATACCAAAGAGAGCCTTAGTTGCTGTTCTATTTTCAATAGTTAAATTTGCAGCCTTCACTTACAGCTAAATATATATATTTTAGGTTAACTACTTCAGACAATCTCCTCCTCTCAATTCAAGAGAAGATAAAATGGGCTGATACAATGAGTGAGTTGGACAAGAAGCACCAGAAGGAAGTTGAAGATAAGGCCGAAGAAGTGAAGAAATCTCTCTCTCTCAAGGTTAGTTGAACCCAGTCTTCTGTGCTGATATTTTCCATTTACGTTATGCAAAACTATTAGCTGCTCTTGGTTTTGTTGAAATGCACACCTAACTGTACAGATTTTTCGGCAATATCCCTTAGTATGATGCACTTGTCAGCCCAAAAAAAAAAAGAGGCCAGGGTGTTGGACTCTACTCCAGTACTCTGTTTCTTATGTTATGCGTTATTTCTTTCCTTTCCTCGTAGTAGTACAGTCTTTTTGCTTTTGTTTTTCCCCATACTCGACCATACATTGTTATACTCTCTAAAGAATGGGTGGCTCCCTTTTTGGACATGAAAAGTTGTGGAGTCTGCAGACATGCAGCTTGTTTGGAATACTGGTTTGAGACCGTTAAAAACTGAGTTGCCAATATTGCTTCGTACTGATTTTTAAACATGAAGTCTAGGATACACATAAACTTATTATTTTAAAAGGAAAACCTTTGGAAATGGCATTAATCATTACTCATTAAGAAAAAACACTGAAAAGGACTAATAAATGAGTCTAATGGGTTCGAATGACTCACAGGACCTAATGTGATGGGCTTTCAAGACACCTAAGCATTAGAGATTAGAATTCCCAGTAAACCAGAATCGCAAGAGGGAACCAAAACCAGATTTCAGGAGAAGTTAAGTATCAGCAAATCAGAAATTCAGGTTGGGCCAATATGCTTGGTAGAAGGTGAGAGTAATGTGGGAGTAACAATTCCTCAAAGTTTGATCAAAACCTGATGGTCAGACCATGCTATTGGAACCGGTGCAAGATGACATGGTTTTCAATATTTCACCCAAGATCTGGTTCTATATCTCTACATTGACACTGAACCTGAGTCGAACCAGATGACATGGCTCTCAATATTTGGTTAACATTTGAACCAATCCTAGGGTCTGGATATTGTTTTCCATGGCCCTGAACTGACCCTGATTCAGATTGACATTGATGGCTATTGCATGGGTGTGACTGGATTGGCATGACCCCCCCCCCCCCCCAAAAAAAAAAAAAAAAAAAAGAAATAAAATTATGCAGCAAGAAGCATCAGGAATTGAACCAGAAGTTTCTAAGGCTATTTATCAAGCATAAGTTAGAAATTTGAGTAACTGAATCTTTAACTTCTATTGTTCTTTCTTTTCACATTTATTTGTTTTTGTAATGAATTTATTGTTATCGATGAGAAAGAAATATTGGAGTGTTGGTCGATATGTCTTACTTACGTGGTGGCAGAAGTTACACACTGTAAGCAGGCAGACATGGAGTTCCGAGGACACGAGGAGGTCATGTATTCTGAACCTAGCGGAGTGATGGATTATGAGGAAGATCGTAGCCGTCCCAAGAGGTAACCTTATTGTACTATATTAACAAAGTAGGTATATTCAGTAGCTACACCAGGAGGACCTGAAATACTTTCAGTGGGTTCAGGATAAATCTTCTCTACTTATCATTTTCTGCCCTTTAGTTTGGGGGGTGTTTTTAGCTTTGCAAGTATACCTTGTGGACTTAACTAGTGTACAACTCTAGAAATTAAGTATCCCTAACGTGGATTGTATATTCTGTCTTATACATTGTACATCCTCAATTCCTCATTCTACCGTTGATCTTTGGTATGGGTTTGAAAATGCAGGAGACGGCCACCCATATCTTGAGGTGAAAAGAAGGGGGAAGAAAAAGGGGTGTGACCCATTGGACAGAGTCTTCATGTGGTTTGCCAGATTTTGTTGGCATCACCGCATCATGTAGTTTTTGCTTTTGGAAGCATCATGGCCCTTTGATTATGAACTTGCAATCTGTACAAACTCGGTGTCTTCACTGTATTGATGATGGATAACATTTCTTTTGGTTCTAACTTTGGTTATATTTTGAGTTGAATCTTCTGGGTGTCAGGAAGAAAAAAGGTTATATTGAAATGAGGCTGGGAAAATTATACAAGTTCAATGATTGAATATTGTATTTTCATTTGTCTGCTGCTTTTGGATGGCATGAGGATGGTTCATTTTGGCTTACATCTTTGGATTGAGGTGGGAATTGTGGTTAATAAATGCTGAAGTTGGTGGCCATTTTGAACCAGTCTTTCTTCTTAGAACATCCAAAAATCACAAACAACTGCACTAGGCCTTTGAATTTTTGGGTTGGTTGGAGCCTGGTTTGACCTGTAGCTCAACACGGCTCATTTCTGATAATTCAAATGCACGAACTGGGTGGACTTTCAGCTTGATTTCTGGTCAGCATGGCCATGCTACGTTAATTTATTTAAATGCCAACCCGGTGAGGATTTCAATTTTCGAAGTCTGATTTCATTATAAAAAAAAAAAAAAAAAAATCAGAAATTGAAATTCGTATTAGGAGTTGTTTTTTTTTTGTTGGATATGGTCAATGATCAATGGTCAACCCATCTTACATCTATGTTACCATGTACAATGCACTTCCTTCCAACAGAAGAAACTAATAAATGAGTTTCTTGACCAACACGTTTGAGCAAATAAAATCCCTATATAGATAGCTCTAATAAAAAAATATTTCTCTACCGACAGTGTGGTGATGTTTACTCATTTTTTTTTACTTCTTGACGATGTTGGTTTTTATTAAAACTCTCTCTTCTCTAATCATGTGGGTCTTTTATTGATAAAATCTCATTTTTCATGTATTTATTGGTGGGCCAACAAAAGCCTCACGCATTAATAATTTCTTGGAAAAAGGATTTATATAGACAACCCTAATAACATGGGAAAAATATATCCACGTCCACAGTGTGAAATGTTTTCTCATGTTTTTTTACATTTTGATGATATGGATTTTTTTAATATTCTTTCGATTCTAACCATGTGGGTCCTATATTGACAAAATCCCATCTCCCATATTTTTATGCCCTGGAAAAATAGTGTGAAAGAACAAGTCAGTGGGTACCAAATCAGTTGACAATTAGAACATGGGATCACAGTAAATAAAGGATAATCTCATCCATTGGAATCCACTCTCTAGAAATTCACTTTTGAGAAGTTTCATTTTAAAGACCTTCTAGAATTCATTAGAGAATAAGAAGACCTTCCAGAAACCAATTTTATATGTTTCTTCCGTAGTACTCTCACATGATACGGATAACTTGAAAAGGATAAAGCTTGCAGAAGCTTGCAGTTCACATGAAATGAAAGCTGTTTACCATCTAGAAGGTCGTCTTGATTCTTACTTTCATGTTACCCACTTTTTTATGTCTTTACTAAAGAACCGTTTGAAATTTTTTTTTTTCATATGGAAAAAATTCCCCACGAGTTTTCCCACGTGCTCTTTAACTACGTGGGGCCCCTTACTGACAAAATCAATTCCCATGCCTTGATTGGGAGTCCGGATCATTGGGAGAACGTTTTTATTACTATAAATGATATTGAATACTGATAATACCTTCATCCGTTCAAAACTTTGTAAATACCGAGTGGACTTTAAGCTCGTTTTTTGAACAGCATGGCCATGCAACGTTAAATGTCAATTTAAATGTCTAATTCTGTTGGGATTTCGATTTCGAAGTTTGATTTCAGTACACAAAAATTTCAACATTTGAAAATTTGGTTTAGGGTTTTTTTTTTTTTTTTTGGATAAGGTCAATGGTCAAAGTAAATTAACACAAATCTACATAAAGTGATCATTGTTTCATCATTACTTTTATCTTATACTATTTTTCTTTTCTTGGCTTTCAACCATAATTACGCCTAACAAATTGATCATTCTAGACAAATAAAATCCCAAACAAAACAACATTTAGACATTCTTCATAATATAAGAAAATAAGTGGTCCTTACAAAGTTTCTTTGAATCCGATTCCTTATAATTTCCGTACATCCTCCAGAACCATGTGGGTCCCCTGTTGACAAAACCATCCGTACCATATCAGTCTCCCGCTAATAATGATTTCTTGAAAAAATAGTATGAATACAAAAAGAAAGTGGGATTTGCAAGCAATTGACAATGGGGCTTCTCCATGGAATCTCTTTTTAGAATTTCACTTTGAGAAGTTTCATTTAAAAAGCCTTCTAGAGATCATTTAGAAAAAGACCTTCGGTTATGTTTTGGATGTCATAAAAGAAAACAAAGAAAGAAAAAAACAGTATAAGACAAAATAATGATGAAACAATTAATTTTTGTGTTTTTCTTTTTCTTTAAATTCAATTTTTTTTTGGCTTCCAAACATAATTTTTAACAAAATTTATATGTATCTCTTCTTTTACTGTCACACGATACGGAATTAAGTGTGTCAAAAATAAAATTGAACCATGTATCGGAATTAAGCAGGATTGTGTAATCAATTATTAAATGGTTTGATTCTACTTTAAAAAATAAATATGTTTAATTAAACGGTTTGATTCTGGTTTCAAAAATAAAACCGTTTAAATTGACTCTTTGAAACCGCTAAAACTGATTAAACCATTACCTTAATATTTTAGTATTAAATGTCAATATTTGTAGAATAAATTTTTTATTTTTTTGGCTAAAGGTCAACAATGAGATTAAATTAAAAAGAAAAATAAAAATACTAATACATAAGGAGAGACATCAAGGGTAGTAAAAACTCCACCTTCGGCATTGGCGTCAGCAGAGCCTTACTCTTGAGTTAAAAAAAGAAAAATTATTTGAACCAAAATTTAGGACACCCAGATGCATCCCAAACTACCTCACTGACTAAAAAAAATGGGCATGTATTCCAGTTTTCAGATGCCATCTCTCTTGCTACCCATTTTGCTATGCTATCAGCTATTTATTTACCAAATGCCATGTGTCGACTATCGACCCATCATTGTCTTTGTACGAACCCAATCCCCATTTAACACCCTTACCCGGAATACTTAAAAAGGTCACGTGATGCACCATCAAAACATTGCTTCCAACGCTGTTTTCCTTCCAGAAGGTCGTCTTGTTTCTTCCCCCATCTAAAAACAATTATTGCTTTTATGTGTAATGAAAAAACTGTTAGAAATTTTTTTCACATGGAATAAATGCCCCACCACATATGTGGTATGTTTTCCCACGTGCTCTTTAATTATGTGGGACCCTTTTGTTGATGAAATATCCCTCAACTGATAGTGTTCATCAAATTCCATCACCATACACATTTAATGAGTTCCATACTTTATGATCTCATAGAGAATATACTTACGTGTAAGTGATCTGACTTCAACTAACATCTATGAAGTTTACGAAGAAATTCTTTACCATGGATGAAGGAAAACTGAATCATAATTTGAAGAAATACCAAAGTAATTTTTACTTGTCTCATGTTACTCAATTGAAATATATTCACGTAGTCAAAAAGAACGAACCTATTGTTGTTCACATTTTTTTTAAGAACACGATGGCCATAACAACTGTAATCTTCTATGGATTGCATGTGTGGAAAACATGTAGAAAGTATGCTTATTGTTTGCTAGTGATGAAGACTTATGGATTTTGATAACGAGGAGGAGAGTTGAACAATCGAACTCCGTAGGACTTAGGCCAGTGCATCAAGTAGGGATGTCAATTTCTGGGCCACACCATGTCTTCTGAGCTTGGCTGACCGATTAAAAACAGTACCGCGTCGCACTGTTTAATAAACGTGTCAGGCTTAGACCGTATTGATTAATAAACAGGTCATTCACGGTGCAGGGATGTAACTCAATAGTCGCCCGATTGAACCTACCAATTAAAGACCGACTCAGCATTGACCGATTAAAGAACGACCCGGTGTAGACCGATTAAAGACTGACCCAACATAAATTGACATAATTTCGATTTCTAACTTCTCCTTCCTAATTTTTCCCTCCCATTTGTTTCTATGCTAAATATAGGTTTTTAACTTTTACTTTATGTCTATATTCTTTTCCTTCTCTCTCTCCCCTCTTGAAGTTCAACAATACAAAGGCAAATCGAAGTTCAACAAGACAAAGGTAAACTGCATATTAAATTTTTTGACTATAGAATAAATAATGACTAATTACAATTGAACATGGGTCAAGAGTTAAATTGAATAATATAACCGAGGAAAAACCAAATAGCATAACCGATTATGGAAAGTAATAGACCAATTAAATCGAGTAACATAAGACTGATTAGGGACTGAGACCGATCGGATCAAATATGAACGCGTCAATGTCTCGCAAATCAAGATCGAGTAATTAAACATGTCGATCACAGTACAAGGTATCAAATTAGAGGGGACTGGTTAGGCCTGACCAAGACTGACCGAGACCAACCGATGGACACACCTAGCGTCAACAGACCGCTACTCCTACCATCCCCTTCTCACATGAGGTATATTTTTTTTCTTAATGTTGGTTTGACCATGTGGGCCCCATGTGAATGATATCATTCCCCATTCGGCGTGGGAGATTCCCCTAATTTGATAGCATAAGAAATCCTCAATACATTCTTTTTAATTTTCGATTCATTGACTTTGGATGTAATTTAAGTAAGGTTTAGCTGAATAAGATTCTTCAAAATATAATACATCTCCAGTCCCGTGTGTAAAGAATTGACTAATTTCATATGATCAATCTAGAAATCATTGGTTTGGGACATCTCTTAAGAAGAGAATCTAATCACCGCTAGCATGCGATATATATGTTTATATTTTTGAGAGATGATTCTCTGAGCAAGTAAGGTACTATACGCACTCTCACAAATATTTTTTATTCAATTTTTAAATTTTTAAAAAAAATTAATAAACAAAATACCATGTGGGGAAGATGTGGGGAAGGTATAGTCTATACTTCTTGATCAAGATACTTTTTTTAATATTTTTAAAATTTTGAGTTTGACATTTAACCATCCAAGGGAACCTTATCCATCCAATATTATCATCACTCCAAGTGAAATAAAATAAAATGGAAATTGGATTAGGGTTTATAAGTTATGTTTACATACATATGTTTCTCTCTTCACCGTAACAAAGAATCAAATTATATGGACTCATCAACCAAAGTATCAACAAGGTTTTAAAACCCAGAATCGATTCCAATGCAAATCGTGTCAGAATTATCAGTATAGATCAATATAGAACCAATGATAAAATGACAAGTGGCCGACTCGATCCCCATACTTAAAACCATGCCCAAGATTGGAATGGATAATTGGATATTCTTGGTTTTTCTTTAATTAGGGTTTTGAATTATCTTCAATCTATTGTTATCATTGTAATATTCTTAATTTTATAAAAATCTGATTTAACCAATCATAAATCTTATAACTCATATTCACAAAATGGACACTCCACACCTCTCCATAATCTTAGAGAGAAACCCTAAATCCAAGCCTTTTGTCTCCCCAATCAATGTTTTTTTTGGTTCCTCTATTTAGCTCTCAAAATTGGGGGGGAAAAAATCTGATGAACTCCCAAATTTTTTTTCCTCACAAGATAGCAATAATATATGGGCCTCACAACCTCAACCCTTTTAACTGACCAATAGCTGTTGTTCACCACATCTAAACGGGCCCACCTGAAACACCTCTGTTCCCAAACCGGCTTGAGCTGCCACCGCAGCTGAAGCAACAGCTTCTCTTTTCCTCCTCTTCGGTGAAGCCGAAGACGAAGACGATGAAGAGGAAGGTTCCGGAGAAACGCGCTTTGAGGTAACACGAACCGGATCGGATTCGGCTGAGCCGATCCGGAGAGGGAAATTAAGAAGGGCGCGTGAACCGCGCATCCTGTAAGCAGCTCGGTCGTAAGCCAAAGCAGCGTCCTCAGCAGTTTCGAAAGTCCCAAGCCAGACTCTGGCACCGTTCTTCGCCGGATCTCTAATCTCCGCCGCAAATTTCCCCCACGGACGGCGTCGTACACCTCTGTAATGCTTCCCCTTTGAAGGAGCCGCGACTGAAGTTGAATTCTCCGGCTGCGCCGTCGACGCAGTCATCAGAGCCGATGAAGCCGAAGCCGAAAACGAAACCGTCGGTTTCATCTCAAACAAATCCTCAATCGTCGTCGTCATCGTCTCCTGAGGCTCAGATTTAACGGTAACTGCCGTTAAATCACTGAAAGCGCTGCTGCTACTGCTATTGGATGAGTCATTCGACAGTGACGGACTCCATCCAACACTAACGGCGTCATGAAGGAATCGGTAGACCACCATATCCTCTGAATCATCGACCTTCAGTGGTAGATCTCCCCAATTCTCAGTCAAGCAAGGAAACAGACTACTGAAACTTGAGCTCCTGCAATACATCGAAGCTTCACCAGAGCTCCTTGCCGACAGATCCATTGAAGAAGTCGCTGATGATTCTGATTCCTCTAACAGATCTCTCCGAATGGATTCAAGTATAGCGAAATCAGATCCTTCGTATCCAAGCCCTAACATTTTCAATAATTATCACTCTTTTTCTTTTCTCTTTCTCTCTTTGTTCTTCGATAGTCCGATTGTGAATTTTGAATCTCAGGTAGAGACTGCAGGGACGATCGAATGGGGAGAGAGAAAGAGATGAGGCGGTTTATATAAGGAAGACCGGTGCATGAACCGTGCCGTTTCTGAATTTAATATTAAGCAAGTGGTCATTTTTAAAGCACGTGATTTAATTCCACGTTTTTATTCCAGAGAGAAAGTGCTGACGTCATTTTTCTTTGCGAGGTACGTCATCGAGACAATTCATAGCCAGCAACAGTAGACGTTTTGTCACCTACTAGAGCATGAAACAGAGCCGTTGATCCTGTTGTCTCCTTGCCGCCGATTTCATGTCGATGCTGGAACAAGTGGGTGGGACCCATAAAGAGGCGGTGAAAATCAAATGGCATCACCTAGAAAGAAAGCAGGGGGTGGGACCCACAGGTAGCATGTTTTTGCTGGAGGATATTTCCTGGATGGTACGTATGTCTATCGTTCCAAGACTTCCAAGTCCCAATAAAAGAGTGGGGAGAATTGGAAAGGAATCTATAAAGTAAGTCAACAAGATTGGAGGGCTGATGTGGCAAACTTTTTTTTATTTTTTTTGTGTATTTGTATCGGTATCGGTCACTTGTTAGACAATCGCTGTTTGTATCGATCTCTTTATCGATTCGTATCGGTATCGGTCACGTGTTGGACACTATATTGATTTGTATCGCTATCAGTCACGTGTTGGACAATAGCTGTTTGTATTGGTCTCTATATTGATTCCACAAAACAATAACATATCCGTCATGAGTAATACTATCAGGATTAACTGGTCCTCAAACACTATTTCGTTCTCAGGGGAAACCCACCTTAGAGATTGAACGTCGACTTATCTTATTGCCTGACCCATTCTAACATGAATCATTGATTCCGATCTGAATCAACTTCAACAACCTGTTATGTACTGTTATGTACCGGTGATACGACATACCAGATCCGAATCCCTGAAACCATGACCCTCTATTTTCTCAACCCTAACCCTATCAACAGATTTTTTTTTTTTTTTGGAGCAGCCCTTGGATTAGTATTCGTTGGTCTCAGACATTCTGGTTTTTCCATGGGAAAAGCTGTTAGAAGCTTCTCTCTCTAAGGGTTTCCTTGTCAAGCCATAGTTACGCAAGGGATTCAATTACTCTCCTCCCAATCACTGGGAGGACGGAGACATTCCCGTCGGATAGTCGATACGTGGCTCTCGTGAGAATTCAAGTCCTACGTTCGAACTGACACTAAGTTGACAGCTGAGCTGACAATGGGTGTTGACTCGGACGTGGAGCAAGGATTCCCTCTAGAGCCACGTGTCGACTATCCAACAGGGGCATCACGGTCCTCCCAGAACCTCTGAGAGAAGAGGATGTGGATCCGTTAAGCAAGGGTGTCAATCGGTGGTCGATTTCTAACCGTTTTGTCTAAAATTCAAAGCAAAAGAGGCCCTTAAGACATCGGTTCAAAATAAAATCAACCGCTAATTCTGAAAATCAAAACCAAAACCCATTGGTTATATGTCTAATCAATTTCAGTTTTTTTATTATTTTTTATTATTTTTTTCAATTTCAGTTATTGATTCCTTATCGGTTTACAATATAATTAACATATAAATTTCAATTTTTTTTTGGTAAATATATATAAATTTCAATTACAACCTCAATTAATTGAGCTCCTATATATTTGTATAAGCATATAGCTCAACATAATTAATCATTAACCTCACTCAATTTATGACCCCCCGAAAAAGAAAAAAACCTTTCACTCATTTTATCCTTATTCTAATTCAGTCGAGTCAATCAGATGACTTAGTGGTTGAACCATGGTTTTAGGTATCCGTATTGGATAGCTCGTATCCGACGATTTGTATCGTTATAGATCGTGATTGATACGGATGCTTGGTCGATATAGTATTGTTTGGTTGAGTCGGAATGGGGACCGATACTGGCCGATACTAACCGATATTTGACCAATATTGATTGACTCATATTCGATATTAATATCCATATTTGTTCTGATACCATCGACTGAATCTATGGGTTGAACCGTTGAATGAGTAGATTAAAAATAGGGTAAATTACTTGAAATTTCTCCAATACTTAGGTCTAATTAGAGGCATAGTGGTTTAGAATCGACAACCCCCTAGTAGAATCGACACAAACCTACTTTATTTGAAGGTGACTACACTCAATTCCACTCCATCCGTATGGTTAGTTAATTGCTAATGTCACTTGATCTTTAAAGTTAAATGACAAATCTACCCTTATTTGCCAATGAAGTCCCACTTTTTCCCTCATTTCAAAGTGAGGTTAGGGTTATACTCACATCCTATGATTGATTTCATTCTACCTCATTTCTAAGTGAGGTTAGGGTTATGCTCACATCCTGCGATTGATTTCATTTTGTTCCGCAACCTGCAACTCATCACCGCAACTTACCACAAATTGACCTACAATAACCTTCATACTTGTACAATTATAACATCAAAGAACACAACAAACATACTCAAAAGTACATGATCCACAATTTTCATTATCCCAACTTCCTACTCAGTCGTTTCCATCTACTCTTTAAACTTCGGACATCATCCTTCTACTCTTGCAATGGTGACTTTCATCCACATCACTACCGGGATTTCCTCTTGGTGCTTCGTCTTTCAAAGGTTGCAGTTCATTCATGGGCAAACACCATCCAAAGTACCCAGATTTGTTGTCAGGGCAACAATAATATAAAGTCGGTTACTTTGCGCCTTCTCTATTTTTTTGCTATCAATCCAAGTTAATTTTATTCATTAAATAAAAGAGAAGTACATAAATATTCCTTACATAAGTGAAAAACCCCCCATCTTCGGCATTGCCATTAGCAGGGGTCACCCAAGGAACAAATCATCTACTGAAATCGATATCTAGGCCTGTGGGAGGCATCCCACACAACCTCTCTAGCTATAAAACTTGGACAAGAAGTCCAATCCTCCATTACTCTTTCACGTATTCCTTTCTTAGCTAGCAAATCAGTGACAATATTTATCTCCCTGCAACAATTTCTGAGTTGACACTTATCTAACGAATCAGATAATGTCCTCCATCTCTGCATAAATTCCCAAGGTAAGGATTGAGACGATATAGCAAGTAAAACAGCACTGCTGGAATCCAACTCAAGCCATATCTTGCAGTAGCTGACCCTATTCGACTCTTGAATACCTCTAATTGCAGCATGCAACTCTACAAAGTAATTCGTTGTGACACCAATCTTTTCTACAAAAGCATAAATCACAGCTACTCTATCAGATCTAATCACACCACCCGCACCAGCATCACTTGGGTTTCCCAGACTACAACCATCAGTATTTACCTTGCACCACCCAGATGGTGGTCTTCTCCAAACCAACTCAATAACCACATCACGTTTCTTGGCTGTCATTTTTAAGGAAAAAAGACGACACACTCTCAAGTCCTCCATAGACTGCACCATGCACTGGGTTCTAATTGAGAAATCCTAGCATCCTCTCATAATCCATCTCTACATAAATCTTTCTTTAATATCCTCACTTAAGCTCGTTTATTGCATTGATATATAATTTCGGTTCTCGAACTTAGATAAGCTGAAGTTAGTATTGCCGACACTCCTTGGAGACATCTTATCCAAAAGAAGAAGACGAAGAAGAAGAAGAAGGTATATGAAACCCTATGAAAACCTTAAGGTGGGAAATTGATGTTGCTGATGGTGCTGGTTTGGAAGGGCCAATGAAGGAAGGAAAAGAGGGATTACCGAATGTAAAACCCTAAGGTTGGGATATGCTACTGTTGCAGGCCTCTTCTACGAAATCAGGTTCTTCGTAGATGAGACTGATGTCGTAGACATGAGTTGCAAGAGTTGTAGGTCTTGGTCTCCTCTACAATATTCGAATGTGAAACCCTAAAGTTGGTCGGGAGTTGCAGGACTCCTCCACGAAATCCGGTTCTCTTTGTAGCTGGGATTGATGTTGTAGGACTAAGTTGCAAAAGTCAATTGATGAAATAAGACTTTACAATGTCGGATTTCCTCCTCTCATCTCGCTGGAGTTGCAAGGGAGGTCGCCTCTATAATGTTCGATTTCATCTTCTCATCTTGCTGGAGTATCAGGGGAGGTCACCTCTACAATGTCTGATCTCATCTTCTCACCTGGTTGGAGTTACAAGAGTTTGATGAAATAAAACTCTGCCTATGAATCCACTAATATGTATGTGATGGTTTTATTGCAAGAGTAAATGAATCAATTCCTTATTTACTGTTAACACCATTTACTGATTGGAACTGAGTGTAATTTTTAAACCACTATAAATTACCTATTAATTTAAATTTAGATTCACTATTTATTTTGGGGTAAAAATCTAGATTCACTATTAAGATTGAAGTGGGATATGATCTTTCCAAGAAATTCTGAGCAGAGAAGATGAAGTTAAAGAGTGCTTTTGAATTATTATCTATCTAATTATTTGAATCTGACCCTTTTAGGAAGTGACCCCCATCAGTATCCTAATTCGCCTTTTCTACCTTTTATATGATTACTGTAAGAAAAAATAATATTAAACATCTTTAGGACCCCTTAAAGCTGCTGGTTTTGCCCTAAATTTACGGAATTACTATAATCAGGACATTAATTCCATATATCCTTTCTCACCAACCGTCCGATTACGGATAAGAAGTCACCCAAATGAAAACTGAACGGTTGAAATTGACTGGCTTGACTTTTGACTTTGACATTAACAACGTTTTTCCACATTTGGTGAGCCTTCCAAGGTGATCCTCACGTGTGCTGTAGGCAACCGTGAGAATTACCTGCTACACGACAAATTATGATGTGGACCCCACAATGAAATCAAAATTGGCATATAAAAGTATATAATACTAGTAAATCCCCACGTGATTGAATAGGAGGGTACTTGGAAGGTTACGTCTCTTTTATTATATGAAAAAAAATAAGAAATATTAAAATATCTGTTGCTGAATGAATACTTTGAATTCCACTCTCCTATTAAAATATTTGCATTTATTTATACTGAATTATTACTAAATAATAGTATTAAATTAAAAATGTTTTTGAAGATAAACATGAATGATTAAATACATAGAATAAGATGAAAAAATAAAAACCCATGCAAATTATTATTAATTTTTTCATTTTTCTCTCTTGTTAATTAAATATATATTTATATAGTTATAATTAAAAAATTATTTAGTTGCAGAAATTATGGGATTATTGTTAATACATTAATGAAGAACTATCTTACATTTTCACCTCATGTTAGATATCTATTTGAGAATAAGTTTATAATATAGAATAATCTATGATTAATCAGCGGTTCAATGAGGAGACAAATAAGTGGGTTGTTTATGTGTGACAATAACGACGATCATGACATTAATGACTATAATTAATGCTTAAGCATTAATCTATTATTTATCAAAATAAATTAAAATAAATTAATAAATTAATAAATTCAAAGTACTATTAATACATATAAAAATCAAATATGTAATACTTACATGAACAATGTCACAAAACTTGGTTGATTATGAACCTACAAGTTGTGTGTTGGATAAATCATTTTTTTATTTCATTTTTATTTAATTATATATGTTGATTGATCAACTAAGCTACTCACTTGGATTTTTTTTTTATATTTTTTTATTTGCTTCTAATATATGTATATTTTTTTATAAGTTGATGACAATTACAAATGTAGGTCTCCCCCAACTGGACTTGTATTTGACTTAATTTAGTGAAAATTAAATGAATTAAATCAAATATTTTTTTCCTAGGTGCAATTGTTTGGCCATTTTATGGATAAACATGTCCGGTTCATTGGTCCAACAGATTAAGCAGACCCGAAGTCGAGTGTATGACTGAGTTAATATTAAGGTTGTTGGCTGGCCCGATAGCCCAACACGGTCTAGCGTCATAAACACTTGCCCCTTGTATGTTGAAAGTCTAAAATTCCCCCAACTATTCCCAAAGTCCGTCATAAATGGATCCGCCCCCCTCCCGGTCGGGGTCGAAATGCTCCCCCAACTATTCCCAAAGTCCGTCATAAATACCTTTCCCTGGTATGTTGAAGGTTAAAAATAATACCCCTCACTTTCAAGAGTCTCATGATCCCATCCAAGGGCAATTACGTCCACAGTCTCTCTTTATCATGGGTGAAGGAAAACTGCCCCCATTTTAGTGCATAAGACCTGGCGACGGCCTCTCCTGGCTTAGTTGATTGTTTTATGCTGTCTTCAATGGTTCAATTTGAGAGGGCTTTATACATCTACCTAGCTCGGGATGTAGGGTGTGTTTTGGTGGGATCTGCATCCTCTCCTCCCAGTGGTTCTGGGAGGACAGTGGCAACCTGCCCTAGATGGTCACCACGTGGCTCTCGGTGAATCCGAGATCCACGTCTGAACCGACACCCAGTCGACAAGTCGAGCCGACAGGGGGTGTCGGCTCAGATGTGGGTCTCGGATTCACCCGAGAGCCACGTGACGACCATCCGAGATAGGTTACCGCATCCTCCCAGAACCACTGGGAGGAGACGATGTGAATCCGTTTTGGTGGGGGGGTTGGTTCAAGTCGGTCCGGTTCTTGTAGGGTTAAGGGTTTTTTTTTTTTTAACTACTAAAAATATATAATGGACCGATTCATACGACAGATATGAAAAAGATAATTTTCAGGCCAATATGGGTCCCTCTACCTGCAACATGCATGCACTCTCTTTCAATAACTTCAAAGTTGATAAAGTTCCCAAATCTGAAATAACATATCCACTATGAGATGACTTGTCTAGGTTCCATGAATGTGTGTTTAAAGTCATTCTATTCTTGCAAGTAGATACAATTACAAGATATAGTTTGGGTGGACCCAGGTGACAATATTTAGGTTGAATAATGAGTAGATTACTATATATCACGTTGGTAAAGTTTATATATAAAATTGTTGACTAAAATCTCACTCAATATCTACGGTTGGTGATTTTTTTTATTTTTTTTGGATAATGGGACCCATAAACTTAATTTTATCATAGATTATATGGTGTTGTTTAATTTTTAAAAATTACAATATAATAGCTTTTATGAAAATTAAACAGAATCCAACATAAGATTTTGGTTTAAGACTGCACACTAATATATAAATTTTCTAAACGTGAAAAACATCTGATGGTCGACTAGAAAAAATTAAATAATTAAGAATCAGAAAATTGATAATATAAAATCTATTGCTTCAATATGAAGGGATATATATATCCAGATTGATTTTGGTGCATGAGAATCCTTCAGATGCATGGATGGGCTTTTATATATAAGAATATATCATTTCAATATTATGATACCAAGTGAATAAATTAAAAATTCAAGAAACAGAAGGTTCTGAGTTCGATTCTTTTTATCGTCTTGGAGTCATTCAGATGGAATGTTAAGTGCTCTTATTCTGGTTTGGGTATAAGTGGAGTCACTAGTGGGTCTCATTCAATCCTAGAATGATACGGTCTATGTGGTTATAGGGTGGAGTTAGTATGGGCCTATGGGACACTCAAGTTAAAGGTTTGGATTTAAATAAATAAATAAATTAAGAACACTGTGTTTTAGAACGTTTTCTTAATGTTTTGTATTTTTTTTAATTTAAAAAAAAATAAAAGATTTGACAAATACCTACCCATGAGTTAAAAAAAATTAAAGGGTTCAGGGTTCCTCTGCCGCCGCTGAGAGGGGAATTTTGATTTGTAATATCAACAGGTGTATGAGAGACAGTTTTGTATATAAGAGACTCGTTTGATACGGAAAGAGAGAGTGACAGTGAGGAACCAGTGAGTCATATTGTAAGAAGGCATGAGAAAGGACACACATGTTTACATCGTGGGGATGGTTTTCCCAATATTAAATCACATGGCCGGTTTTAGATATGTTATTTAAGACAACGATTTTTGTGAGTGGTAGGATTCTCTACACCCAATGGGGAGGGGGGAGGGGGGTGATGAAGTATTGGACACGTGGGTAAGAGATGAGAGAGAATGTCAGAGAATGAGAGTGAGATATTGGTGTAGTCCCACTCTTGATAGTTACTTTTATCAGTCTTTTATTTATTTATTTATTTATTTAAACTAAGATTTTTTTTTTCATTTTCTTATTAATAATTAGCTGTGCTGATCTATGAGTTGAGAGAGTAAACCATTACGATCCACGAGGCCTCCACTTGAGCGTGTTTGAATAATGGGATTTCCCAACATGGTTTATTTGAATAATATTATATGAGAAAAAGAACGTTGTCCAGCAGTATTCTCCTACGCCTGTAACATGGAGCAATGAAATGCTCACCCTGTCTCTCCTCTTGGATACTCATGCATGTGCTTCCATTGGTCTCACACTGGTGCAAGGGCGACAACAGCAAATCCTTTCCCATGTTATACTTTCTTTTTTTGAGATGAATAAAGATAAATAACAAAAAAACATTTGTGAGTCCCATATACACAATTTTTGTTGGATGTAAGCATGTAAGCATTTTATTTGCCTTTAAATTGTTAATGATGAAGATTTTTTGGATTACGAGAATTCTTTGTAAATAAAAAGAGGCTAGAGGAAGAGAGCGTGTAACCTATTCTCTTTTTTTTGTCATCGTATTCTATAGTATTCGTAGGCTTTTACAACTACTTAAAGAAGAGGAGGGGGTTTTGCATATATTGCACACAATGAAGATAGAAGAGGCAAGCCAGTGATCTCTAGGTTGCCTACACTCTACTGTGAGGCATCCGACAAATTGCGGTTAGGGATGTAAATGGATTGAATTAGAATCGAATGCACCACTATCTAAATTCAAATCCCTTTACCAAATATCCTATCTGAAATCCGCCAGATGTATAAAATTCAAGTTCGAATTTTAACTGGATATTCGATTAAAATCTGATTCGAATATGGAAAATGGAATTAAGATACAAACTATAAGAAAAGGAGAGAAAACCCTAGTTTAAAAACAAATGTTTCACCTACCCTACAAAAATAACAGACAAAACCTTAAATGACTATATAAACATTAAGGCTATATGCGTCTTAATACTATAAAATCTAAGGTCATATACGTTTAAACACTAGGCTAAACGAACGGATATAATCTGGTCCGTTTGATTGATATCCAAATTCGCATCCCTATCCGACCGTAGCTATCCAAATCTGATTTTTCGAATTTGGATTCACCTAACCGGATGTAAATTTAGATCGGATCCGGATTTTTGACTATCCATTTATATCCTTAATTCAGTAAAAGTTGTCTTCATGTATGCATTTTTCTGTTATTAGTGAAATTGCTTTATCCTCTTTGTGGACATAGGTGCCTTGTTGTACCACATATATCCTTGCATTTTATATTTGTTATTTTTTTCTATTTCGTTCTATTTTTCTATATCATGAATAGATTTTCATTTTTACAATCTGCCCATATAGGATGATAAATTGAAATGGAGATGGATTTACTGTGAAGAAAATTGTATTAGAAACTACTAAGTTTCTATCTCAAAAGTTAAACTAATAAATGGAGGGATTCTCAAGTATATAAAGGAACTAAGGTCCCAGACTTGACCAATGTCATAGGACTGTTCCAACACTCCCCCTCATTTGTAGTCCCTCTTTTGGGTGACAGTACAAGTGACATATGGTCTCACTTTTAGATAACTGTAAAGAAAAATATGGAACTCTAATACCATAATAAGTTTCTATGTCAAAAGTTTGAACAAGTAAATGAAAAGATTCTCAAATATATAACGCACTCAAGATCCGAGACTTAACCAATGTGAGACTATTCCCAATAGAAACAATTTTTCAATTTTATATATAAAATTGTTGATTAAAATCTAACTCAATATATAAGGTTGGTGATATATATATATATATATATATATATATATATATATATATATATATATATATATATATATATGGGATAGGACCCATAAACTTAATTATCATAGATTATATGGTGTTGTTTAATTTTTTAAAATTAAAGGAGATTAGCCTTTATGGAAAACAGAATCCAACATAAGATTTTGGTTTAAGATTGCACTCTAATATATTAATTTGCTAAAAGTGAAAGACATCTGGTGATTGGACATCTGGTGATTGGATAGAAAAAAATTAAATAATTTAGAATCGGAAAATTGATAATAGAAAATCTACTGCTTCAATCTAAAGGGATATGTATATCCAGATTGATTTTGATGCGTGAAAATCCCCAGATTGATTTTGATGCATGAAAATCCTCAGATGCATGGATGGGCTTCTATATAAGAATTTATCATTTCAATATTGTGAGACCAAATGAATAAATTTTTTTTTGGTATAATTTAAGAACTTGAGAAGTCGAAGGTTTTGAGTTCGATTGCTCTTATCTTGTCATGGGACCACTCACATGGGGTGTTAAGTGTTTTTTTTCTTGTTTTTGGGTGCAAGTGAAATGGTTTTCATTTAATCCTGAAATGACCTGAACCAAAGTTGTGGGGTAAGTGGGGGCTTGCGGGCTAGTCAGGCCAAAGATCTGAATACCTGTCGTTAGCAAAAAAAATAAAAAATAAAACTATGTTTGGGAACCTTTTCTCTTTATGTTTTGTATGTTTGTCAATTTAAAAAAAATAAAAAAATAAAAAAATGAAAAGGATTGACAAATTGAACAACCCAGAAGTTAAATAAAAAATATTTGAGGGTCAGGTTCCTCCACTACTGGAGGGGTGAATTTTTGAGGTAGTATCAATAAGCGCACAAGAGACAATTTTATAAATAAAGAACCCATTTGGCAAGAAAGAGGGACTAAAATCCTCTCCCGTGCGTCAATTTGTCAGCCAAATATTTGAAGGACTGAAATATATCGGCATGTGTGTCAAAGTATTCCAGCCTGTCAGATGTTTGACTGGCGGATTGACGTGCGGGAGAGGATTTTTTTTGCTAGAAAGAGAGAGTGCCATGAGAAGCCAATGATTCATAATGTAAGAAGGCATGGAAAATGATACACATGTTTACTTCGTGGGATCATTTTCCCAATATTAAATCACATAACACGTTTTACATATGTTATTTTAGGGTGACGATTTGTGAGTGGTAGGATTTTCTACACACCAATGCGGTGGGGGTGATGACGAATTGGACATGTGTGGTTGGAGATGAGAGAGAATGTCAGAGGAGAGAGGATGAGAGTGGGATGTTGGTGCAATCCCACTCTGCTGTTGAGTCTTATTTTTCTTATTATTTTATTTAGCCCAAAAAAGAATGGAAAAGGAAAGAAGAAAATAAATTAATTTTTTTTATTTTCTTATTAATAATGAGGTATGTTCATCATTGAGTCGAGTAATAGATTGTTCCATTATGATCCATGAGGTTTCTATTGAGCACAATTGAATGATGGGATTTTCCATTCTGATTTACCTAATAATAGTATATGGAAAAAGAATGTTGCTAGGCAATATTCCGGTGTGCCTTGTTACATGGGGCAATGAAATACCCACTTTGTCTCTCCTCTTCAATACTCATGCACGCACTCTCATTGGTCCTATGCTGGTACAAGAGCCACAACAACAAATCCCTAGCCATATTATATTCTCTTTTTCAAGATGAATAAAAAAAATAAAAAAACGTATACATAATTTTTTGTAGGATGTAAGCATGTGAACATTTTATTTGGTCAATAATTTAAACATGGGATTTTACTACATTTTCATTAACTCTTTTTAAAAAAATATATAATAGACAAAAAATATAAAATTAATTAACAAGAAGCATACGATGTACATCCACACTCAACCAAGAAAAGCTATCAGAAAAAAAAAAAAAAAAAAAAAGATTATCAAAAAATTAACGAGAAATCATAAGTTCAAATCTCCTTAAGGTCTATCTATAAAATAAAAACACAGAAAAAGAAAAAAAAGAAAAGCTATCCGATAATTATATCCCATCCTCACATCTTGTAAAGAAAAACTTTTGCCAAGAAAAAAAATAAATTAAAAAAAAGTTTTAAATATAAGAAGGAAAGGTCATTAGAGAGAGAGAAAGGAAAATGGCCAGGGTTATTTTTTTATTTTATTTATTTATTTTTTAATATTTCTCCCTAGTTTGGACCCTGTTTCTGGATTTTTTTTAAGTTGTGATTTGATAAAGTACAAAAAAAAAAAAAAATGAAAGAGAGAGTTGTGATTGGATAATATTGTGAAGAAATATATAATGACTGAACCAACGAAAGTGCTAACTGCACATATGATGTGAGCCTTGTGAATCTTAAAACCCAATCATCTGTCAAAAATAATTTTCATTTTCAAACCCATTTTTATAAAGTTCTCCAATAATCCAATGCCATATGTGTTCGTGGATCGGAGATAATTTAAAAAATTTGCATCTCTTTGTTTGCCTTTAAATTGCTATTGATGGATATTATTTGGGTTACGAGAAGTCTTTGTAAATACAAAGAGGCTAGGGAATCGAAAATTAAGAGAATCAAAAATGAGGACGCTCCAACGCATCCCAGTTCATGTTCCGTTGCACTAGCCATTGCTTTAATCTCTCTATGGACATAGGCACCTTGCTGAACCACATATATCTTTGCGTTTTATAATTTTTTGCTATTATGTTTCTTTGTATTTTCTTTATCGTGAATAGATTTTCATTTCTATTATGTGTTCATATAGGATGATGAAAATAGAGAAGGAATTTAGTTCTTCCAAATCATCAAAAAAAGAAAATGGAGAAGGAATTATTGTGAAGAAAGTTGAATTAGAAACTGTTATGTTTCGATCTATTTCAAAAGTTCGAACTAGTAAGTTGAAGGACTCTCAAATATATAAAGGCACCCAAGGTTCTAAATTAAACCAATGTGAGATTATTCTCAACACTCTCCCTCATGTGTTGCTTCTCTTTTGAGTGATAGTACACGTGGCATGTGATCCCTCTTTTGGGTATACGTAAGGAAGAATCTGAAACTGATCTAATACCATGATAAGTTCTATCTCAAAAGTTTTGGACTAACAAGTCAAGGGATTTTCAACTATATAAAGACACCCAAGGTTTTAGACTTAACCAATATTGGACTATTCCCAAAGAAACGATTCTTCAATTTTCATGAAAAATGTTGATCAGAATAAAAGATTGTATGATTGTGTGATCATATTTGGTAATGACAAGTAGATTTTTTTTACCTTATCCCCAAATGCATTTGGTTTTCCAAAATGTTCTGTTTGATTCCACGTAAAAAAGTTGGAAGAAAGAAATTTATTTTGTAAAATGAGATTTTCTAAACTTTATTTTAATATAATAAATAAATAAGAAAGAAAAAAACCTTTACTTGAAGAATTTTTTTATGTGAAAATACCATTTGCACAAAAATTTACCTCTAAACAAACACGACAAAAGAGAAACACAAACACATGTAAATTTGCTATTTGGGTGAAATTTTGGTGGGCCAGCTTTAGATTTAGCCTTAACAGCCTGGCCCAGGGCCCACAACTTGTAAAAATTTCGATTATTTTTCTCAATCTTATCCATCTCTCCCTACACTTTATAGATCATGTTGAATTGTTGTATAACTTGTCTAGGTTGGGTGTCTCTGTCAATACTGAGATCCTTTAATTGGTTATATGAGCAATGGATTGTCGAAACTGGATCAATGAGAAGGTGAGAGATGGAACCACTCAAAAGGGATTAACATTTTGGGGGGAGAGAGAGAGAGTGTGTGTGTGTATTGAAACTCATATTTGTCATGTAAGAGAGTATGGGAAAGAATCACCAAACAAACACTGTGAGATCTTTTCTTCCATATATCATATATAATAAATAGGGTAATTTATTTATACCATCCTTGGAATCCAAACTTACTACACAACAACCCAAAAATTGATGATATTTACTCATACTACCCACTAACTGTCTGTGGACCATTATACCTTTAGTCAATTTTCCCATAAAAAAACCCAAAAGTCATTTTTACCCTTTTCAAAAGAAAAAACCCAAAATACCCTTTAAACCCTTTTAGAGAAATAAACCCCAAATCCATCTTTTCACACCCCCCCACCCCCAAAAAAAAAAAAAAAAAAAAAAAAAAAAAATCCCAATCTGTTCTTTCTTCCATCCTCGGTCTGGGGGTGAGAGTCGGCCTTAGGTGCTTCCATTCTTCTCTGGTTCATTTTGGTACGTATCTTCTTTTCTTCTCTTCTTCCATTCTTCTCTGTTCTCTTTTACTCTTCTTCCATTCTTCTCTCCTTCTCTTCTTCTCTTCTTCTCGTGTGTTATTTTCTGCTCTTCGGGGTTGAATTAACCCTAATTTTTCAAAAGGAGAATGTATTACCAGAACAGTTCCAAGTCCCACAGCTTTTCTGACGCTGATATTCCGTTCGTTGTCGTCGAGAAACAGCTGGTTAAGTTGTAAAAGATAAATCAACGATTGGAAAAAAAAAATGGTTAAGAACAAAAAGTCATACTTCAAGACAAGGGGCACGCCAAAGAAAGAAAATGAATGGAATGGAGATGTTTGGTGGTGTACCACACGTCGAGGATCCACATGTGCGACCTTGAGAGCGATATTCATGGCTTTGATCGAGGGTTTTAGAACAACAGGGAACTCATCGGTACAATTAGATTTCAAGAGGTTTGGGTTCAATGTCTTGAAGTAGATGATTTCATCGAAGATTGATTCAAATCTGGGAGTTCCGACTGTCAAAAGTATGATTGACATCAGGGGATTTAAAGATTGATGAAATCCATCTCAAAGTGCCAAATATCAAGTTCATCAGAAGATGTGATTTGGATAAATCTCAAGCTGAAGTTGATATAATCTTAATTCTGAAATTGGAAGTGCAAATTTTAGAGTGAATTAGATCTCTGGACTTCCGGTAGACAAAGCTCTGATCGCACCTGAAGAATGGAAAAATGACAGAAAAAAAAAAAAACAGAAGAGCTGGTTTGACCATCGCCATCGCCTTGCACAGAAGAAATTTTTTATCCTAATTCTTTGGCTTTAATCGGGCTTCACTAAAGGAGATCTATTTTTGTCATTTTAAACTGAGAAATGTTAACCCATGTTTAAATTACTTATTTGACCTTCTAATGTAACACCATTTATCCCTATCAGATTCAATCTCACCGAAACCCTTCCTTCTTGGCTGTATGCGATTGGGATTGTCGATCTCCTTCGTTCTTGGCTGCAAAAGGTTAGTGTTTTTCTCCCATATCTTTCCTCTCTCTCTCATCGTTCTCCCCTTCTTCTCTCCATCATCGTGATTCTGATTCCCTTTCCCCTCTCCTTCCTTTCTCTCTCATCATTCTTTGCACCCTTCTATGTTTCGATTCCAACTCGAAATGATTGGTAAACTATTTTTTTAAATCTTTTTTTAATCAGTATATATATTAGATCGAAAGTACATTATTCCAATAACTTGACTCAGGTATATGAGATTGAAAGTTCTCTATTGACTCTCAGAGCATCTCCGCCAGATCTATACTTCGCAAGGGTGAGCATCACTAATCTGATCTTCCTTTATAGTGCTTTGGTGTATTACATTTCATTTCATCTTTGCTCGAACGACTTTCATGACACAATCTATGGTTTCACATGGTTTGTTTTAGTTATTCTGGTTTCTTTGATTCAAGACTTGGATAGTTGGATATGAATATCTGTGCCATTTCTAGATACATCTTTCCTTATTTACATATTACACAATATAATTCCAACAGTTCAGATCTCAGAGTTCGTGTCCAGGAACACCGACCTGAATATGGTTTCCTAAGTTAATTTTTGGCACAGAAAAGTTCTGGTTATTCAAACAATTACAAAAAGAGATTACCCTATTGTTTAGTCTGGAAAGAAACTAAAATGGTGGATATCATCAAACTAATTCGTGTTATTATCCTTCCACTTCAATTGGGATTCAATCATATTGACGAGGTTCAGCCTCAAAACAAAAAACACTAGTGACAATGACAATCACAATGAAAATATAACAATAGTTCTACCCTGAGAATAGGGAAGACTTCACTAATTAAATTGCACTTTCCTTATTTAGATGATGGTTTTGATTTGTGAGACTTGTGGTGCTACATGTGTCACACGTATAACAAGTAAGGGTAAAAATATCGGGAGAGCCTAGTATAGTAGCCTAAGGTGTCAGAACTTTGTTATGTGGTTGGAGCATTTTAAGCAATGTCCATGTGGATTAGGTCAATGCAAAGTGAGAACGGCGAAAATGACAACAAACAAAGGACGACAATTTTGGTGTTGCCCACATTCCACAGGAGTGAGTATTAATATAGTTTCAGTTTTTTTAATGCAAGTTGTTGTAAAATGAAATGGTATCCTAAATCTTGTATAATTTTATTGCATAAGGTAATTTTGGATGACGGATGTTTGAATGGATAGAAGCAAGGGAATGCTCTCAGGGTACTGGGATCGGAAGTGCAACTGTAGAGAATGAGGAATGCTCCCAGGAGACAGGTCAAAGCTCAGAGACCCTGGCATTAAATACGGCAACTGGTAGAAGTACTTCATCAGGTTATTTGAAAGATTACTTAAAAGGAGTAATTACAGCTAATGGGCAAAATTCTAGGTTATTTGACGAACTCCTTCATGCTATCGAGACGCTAGATTTGAAAAACTCTGACGGGGGAGCAACTTAGTATTATGTTGGTTGTAACTTGTATCTAGGTAAAGGTAAATTGCAGTTTGTAGGGATGAACACTACATTTGTATTTCTCTCAAAATTCGGATTTATGATCACAACCATCAATAACAATGAAGGGCCTACATCCCTTTAGAAATCCTAACTTACAGACTGAAAACCAAACAAAAAAACCTTTTAAAAACTGGTCTCAATGTTGTTTCAGACCCATCTTCAAACTGGAGTATGAACATAGTCTCAGGGTTCCGCTTTAACAATTTCTCATCGTACTTAGCCAATGATGCATATGACTTTTTATGACTTGTTAAATTTTCTCTCTGGCCACTCTCCTTTCTCTGTATAGCTACAGGTCATCTGGGTTAATACTATACCTTCCAATGATAGCAGTTTTCATGCTTATCAAAAGACATATTCGGTGTGTCCTTAACCATTTAGCAAGTTTCCTTACAATTCAGGTTGAATTGGCATCGTTGTTATGATCCGGCCTAGCACAAGTATGATGAGAAATAAACTTCTTCATTACAAAACTAACACCATCACGTATAGTAGCTATATGTAGTTTCCAAGGACACCCTTCACTAGAACATACAATTGTGACAATTTTCTTCTCATTTTTCACTCTCAAAATATTTACATTTTCTTGAAGAACAAAATCTTCCAAAGTCTTCCTATATGTATCAACATTCTCATAAACAGATCCAACTTTAATTTCTACCCTTTGCAGGTCATCTATATCTGCCTCTCTGTCTCTGGCAGTGCTTTCCTCTTGAATTCTTCTTCTCCAATATCTGATAAAGGGGCTTCCTCCCTATCTTCACTGTCATACTATCCTTAGAATTAGAAGATGATTCTTTACTTTCCTCTGTCTCCTTGTCCCAGTTTTCATCTAACAGGTCATGTCACACCCCAATTCCGCACTATTCAGAATGGTGTGATGAACCACTAATAAACCAACGGTTCAACCAGGATCTCGAGTAGGCTATATCCGTGTTATCTGAACCCCATACATCCATAATCATAATCAGAGTAAATACACAATAGCGGAAGTCTTATAATAAAATGAACTGAGAATTCTACTGTGATATTAATATTTAAATAGCAAATTATTCTGTATCAACTGAGACATAAATAATATCAAATACATGTCTTTAATAAATCCAAATAAAGAAAACTAGAAAATATCTAATCGAATACACATGAGTTGCACTCGCAAGAGGAGTCATGTGTATCCACTTCAGCTTCAACCTCCATTGTTGCTACGTTCCCGTACGCTGGAGCATTTATATATTCTTCAACTGTGAAACCTGCATCATCAACTAAAAATATTCGACGTCGAGGGGTGAGCACACATCATGGCTCAGTGAGCAAACAAAACAATGCAACAGTACATATGCATGCAATCAATTCAAATCTTTGGTCTGGTTTATAGTTTGCAATGCGCAATAGAAAGGTTGGGTGGTCAAAGGTTAACGTTTATTGACCCCGCCTCTATACACAGGGTGTAGAAGTCTGCCCAAAGATTAACGTTTATTGTTGTCCCCATCCACCCTAATCATGAACATTATACAACAAAGGTTAACGTTTATTGCTATATAGTGCCATACCAACACGTAAGCCCTTGCTGGAGAGAGCTTGCAAACTGGGCTCGCGACTAACCAATCCTAATGCCAAACAGTGTATCCAAGGCCTCACCCCAGCATCCCTCAGAATGTCCATAGAGATAGAGCTAAAGCCCCCCCGATAGAGTCAGAGACTACAAGGACCGAGACCACTTCCCCTGATACTCTACGACATAATAGTTCTGCTAAAGTAATGGCGATACGACGATGCTAATGCACAAGACTTGAGTTAGAGATAGAGCTAAAGTGCTGAGACCCGCCAAAGGTTAACGTTTATTGACGTTCCCATCACACCTCCCCTGATACTCGCTCGCATCAAGTACACCAACCACACACATACAATCACATGCCTATTCCTATCATCATCATCATCATGTTATAAACAATAAAGTAAATATGCATGAACAAGTAATAAAAATTTTGTATGACATGTTGTATGCACATTACAAACATATTCGCATAGAATCAAGCATGGCATTGGACTCAAGAAAAGAGAAAACAGTTTGTTACTAACCAATTAGTTTAGAGTTCTGTTTCCTCACCTTAGCTTGCTAATAAATACTTTTCCAAGCTTTAGAATCACCTTTATATTGTTATTATATTGCTAGAAAACCTAACAAAGTCGATAGAATTTAATTAGAATTAATTCTGAATTTAAAAACCATTCTGTTAACTGAGGGTCGGAGGTAGGGTCGGAGTCATGATCGACCCTGGGTGCGACCCTCCCCAAAATCTGAACTTCTCGAACACTGAGGGTCGATACTCAGGATCACCTAGGGTCGGATGGTCATCGACCCTCTGTGCGACCCTCGGTGTACTTTGGTCAATTTCCCTCTTATAGTCCATCCTTCGTGTTTGGGGTCCCATGGCTTTCTCCTACAGTCCATTCAACATTCATTCCATGGTCTAGAACCATGAATAATCCACCTAGATAGCTTTCATGTAATCTCCCATGGTTTTCTATGAAAACCTAACCATGGGTTGATGGTTTGGGTTTCGCTGAGATCACACTCTCTTCATTATCTAATCTAAGTTCTGTAGAAACTCATGGAATTATTATCCATACCTGAGAAGATTACTCCTTCTCTGCAACTCTTCTTGTTTTGGCTTTCTTCTCTACCTTGTTTCTCTTCTTCTTCTCTTCCTTCTCTTCTCTTTCTCTCAATTCAATTAGGATTGTAAAAGGAGTGGAAGAGGCTTAGGGACGTTCTTTAAATAGAGTAGGAACATCCTAAAATAAGTCCCTTTGAGATTAGGAAAGAATCCCAATCGAAAATTAGGAAATTTCCTAATTTCAGTTTCGGCGGCAACTGAGGGTCGATGGGAGGGTCGATGATCCCGTCGACCCTAGGGTTCCAAAGTTGTCCGGCCCTCCCTTCAAAACTGAGGGTCTGACTTTCTGTTTTGGGGGGTCTGACCCTCCTTGGCTGGGTATGCGACCCTCCCCTTAAATTAAGTATTTTAGGGTCGATTTGATACCTGGGATCTCGATCTCCTTCACGCCCTTGGTCCATTTGACTCGACCATGATGGGTAATCCTGATTCAAGGTGATAAGACCGGGTTAGATTGACACGGGTCTTACAACTCCCCCCTACTTATAAAAATTTTGTCCTCGAAATTGTACGTACCTTCTGAATCAAATAAGTGAGGGTATTGCTTCCGCATAGTATTTTCTTCTTCCCATGTAATTTCTTCCATGTCTCTACTTTTCCATGTGACCTTAACATAATAAATATCTCGGTTGCGTAGAAGTTGAACCTTTCGGCTGGTGATTTCAGTTGGTGTTACTTCGAATGTCAAATCATCAGTTAATTCCGGTAAATCCACTGTCAAAACATGCGTTGGATCCTTGACATACTTCTTTAATAGGGAAATGTGAAATACGTCATGCACACTTGACATAGATGGTGGTAGTGCTAACTGATAAGCCACTTTCCCACGCTTAGCTAGAATTTCATATGGCCCGACATATCTTGGACTTAGTTTCCCTTTCTATCCGAACATTTTCAATCCTCGCATAGACGATACTTTCAAGAACACTTCATCACCCACGCGAACTCCAGATCTCTGCGTCGAGTATCTGTATATTGCTTCTGACGGTTCTGAGCTGTTCTTACTCTTTCCTTGATAATGTCAACCACTCGGCAAGTCTCTCCAATAAATTTCGGTCCAACAATACTACGTTCTCCAACTTCATTCCAAAACAAAGGAGTTTGACACTTCCTGCCATACAATGCTTCATAAGGTGACATCTGTATAGTAGCTTGATAGCTATTGTCATAAGCGAACTCGATCAGTGGTAGTCTTTCATCCCAGGATCCCTTGAAGTCAATTACACATGCCCGTAGCATATCTTCTAGAATCTGGATTGTATGCTCTGACTGTCCATCTGTCTGTGGGTGGAATGCAGTACTGAACTTCAATGTTGTACCCATAGCCTTTTGCAATCCTTCCCAAAACTTGGAAGTAAATCGTGGATCTCTATCGGACACAATGCTCTCTGGTACACCGTGTAATCGAACAGTATTATCCACATACAGCTTTGCTAACCTTTCTAGTGTATACTAAGGTCGTATAGGTATGAAGCGAGCTGTTTTTGTCAGACGATCTACAATCACCCAAACTACGTCAACTACTCGAGGAGTCAGTGGTAACCCCGTGACGAAGTTCATAGTGATGCAGTCCCATTTCCATGCGGGTTCCGGTAATGGCTGCAATAGTCCTGCAGGTCTTTGTCATTCAGCCTTTACTTTCTGACAATTTAGGCATTGAGACACGAACTTAGCTACATCTGTTTTCATTCCCCTCTACCAATATAGTTTCTTTAGATCATGATATATTTTTGTACTTCCAGGATGTATCGAATAGATGGTGGTATGGGCTTCTTTCATTAGTCGGTGTCTAATGTCTACACTTTCTGTTTCGGGTACACATATTCTTCCTTTGTATTTCAGTACTTTTTCTTCGTCCAAGGTGAACTCAGGGTTAGTCCTACCTTTCTCGATATCTTCTTGTACTGTTCTCAGATAAGGATATGATTTGATAGCTGTCTTCACTTCATCCATTATATCCGGTATAATTTTCAATGCCGCGAATATATTTGAAAACTGATGAATAAACCCTTGGTTGGCTGATCCATCCGCTGTATCTATCACATACTGCTCATTGCCGTGATTGAATACCATTCCGGTAGTACACATTGTTGCAGTAGTACTAACCTCTCCTTGCAATTTTATCATTGCCTTTCTGCTTAACGCATCCGCTACAACATTCATTTTTTCCAGATGATACTGGATATCACAATCATAGTCTTTCAGTAGTTCCAACTATCACACCCCAATTCCACACTGTTCAGAATGGTGTGATGAACCGCTAAATAAACAACGGCTCAACCAGGATCTCAAATAGGCTATCCCCGCGTTATCCAAACTTAACACGCATCCACAATCATAATCAGAGTAATACACAATAGCGGAAAAATTTATAAATAATATGAACTGAGAACTAAAATGATATCCATAAATAATAGCAAATTATTCTGTGTTTAACTGAGACATAAATATTTAAATACCAAATACATGTTTTATAAATCCAATAAAGAAGCCTACGAAAAATATCTAATCAAATACACACGAGTTGCACTCGCAAGAGAGATCGTATGTATCATCTTCAGCTCCAACGTCCATAGCTGCAACGTTTCCGTATGCCGACGCATTCATATAATCCTCAACTGTATAACCTGCATCATCAACTAAAATATTCGACGTCGAGGGGTGAGCACACAACACGGCTCAGTGAGTAGCCAAAACAATGCAACAATACATATGCATGCAAAAAGTCAATTCATATCTTTGGTCTTGGTTTATAGTTTGCAATGTGTAATAGAAAGGTTGGGTGGTCAAAGGTTAACGTTTATTGACACCGCCTCTATACACAGGGTGTGGAAGCCCGCCCGAAGGTTAACGTTTATCGTCGTCCCCATCCACCCTACCATAACATTATACAACAAAGGTTAACGTTTATTGCTATATAATGCTATACCAACACGTAAGCCCCTGTTAGCGAGGGCTTGCAAACTGGACTCGCTGCTAACCAATCCTAATGCCAAACAGTGTATCCAAGGCCTCACCCCAGCATCCCTCAGAACATCCATAGAGATAGAGCTAAGGCCCCCCGGTAGAGTCAGAGACTACAAGGACCGAGACCACCTCCCCTGATACTCTACGACATAATAGTTCTACTAAGGTAATGGCGATACGACGATGCCAATGCACAAGACTTGAGTTAGAGATAGAGCTAAAGTGCTGAGACCCGCCAAAGGTTAACGTTTATTGACGTTCTCATCACACCTCCCCTGATACTTGCTCGCATCAAGCACACCAACCACACACATACAATCACATGCCTATTCCTATCATCATCATCACCATGTTATAAACAATAAAATAAATATGCATGAGCAAGTAATAGAAATATTGGATGGCATGCTGTATGCACATTACAAACATATTCGCATAGAATCAAACATGGCATATGACTCAAGAAAAGAAAACAGTTTATTATTAACCAATTTAGTTTGGGGTTAAGGTTCCTCACCTTAGCTTGCTAAAAGATACTTTTTCAAGCTTTAGAATCACCGTTATAACGTTATTATATTGCTAGCAAACCTAACCAAGTCGATAGAATTTAATTAGAATTAATTCAGAATTTAAAAATCATTCTGTCAACTGAGGGTCGATGCTAGGGTCGATGCTAGGGTCGATGGGTCTATCGACCCTCTCTCCATTCTGAACTTCCCGAATGCTGAGGGTCGATGGTCAGAAACACCTAGGGTCGGATGGTCTATCGACCCTCGGTGCGACCCTCGGTGCACTCTGGTCCAATTTCCACTTTTTAATCCATTCTTCGTGTTTGGGGTCCTATGACTTGCTTCCTACATTCACCCAACACTCATTCCATGGTCTAGAACCATGTATAAACTATCTAAATAGTTTTCGTGCATCCTCCTATGGTTTTCCATAAAAACCTAACCATGGATGGATGGTTTGAGTTTCTCCGAAATCCTACACTCAACCATATCTAACCTAAGGTCTGTAGAAACTCATGGAATTAGTATCCATACCTGAGAAGATTACTTTTCTCTGCAATTCTTCTCCTTTTTGCTAAGTCTTCCTCCTTGCCTCTCTTTTTCCTCTTTTCCTTCTCCTCACTTTCTCTCAATTCAATTAGGGTTGTGAAAGGAGTGAAAGTGGCTTAGGGACGTCCCTTAAATAGACTAGGAATGTCCTATAATAGTCCCATTGAGATTTGGAAAGAATCCCAACCGAAAATTAGGAAATTTCCTAATTTCAGTTTCGTCAGAAAACGAGGGTCGATGGGAGGGTCGATGATCCCGTCGACCCTAGGGTCTTAAGCTGTCCGACCCTCCCTCAAAAACTGAGGGTCTGACTTTCTGTTTTGGGAGGTCCGACCCTGCTTCACTGGGTGTGCGACCCTCCCCTAGAATTAAGTGTTTTTGGGTCGATTTCATACCTGGGATCTCGATCTCCTTCATGCCCTTGGTCCATTTGACTCGACCATGATGGGTAAACCTGGTTCAAGGTGGTAAGACCGGGTTAGATTGACACGGGTCTTACACCAACCATCTTCTTTGTCTCATATTCAATTCCTTCTGATTAAATAAATAAGTAAGACTTTTATGGTCCGACTTAATCTGGAATTTCTCTCCGTATAGGTAATGTCTCCATATCTTGACAACATGTACTACTGCCGCTAACTCCAAATCATGAGTGGGATAATTTTTCTCATGTATCTTCAACTGTCTCGAGGCATAAGCATAAGCAATTACTTGATCTCCTTGCATAAGCACACATCCTAATCCCAGTCCTGACGCATCCGTGTATAAGGTAAATGTCTGTCCTAGAATAGGAATAGTCAAAATTGGAGCGGATATCAATCTGGTCTTCAATGTCTAGAAGCTCTTCTCACATTTATCCGTCCACACAAACTTTTCACCTTTCTTAGTCAAACTGGTGAGAGGTACGGCAATCCTGGAATAGTCTTCCACAAATCTTCGATAATAACCAGCGAGACCCAGAAAACTTCTAATTTTTGCAATGCTCTTTGGTCCTTCCCACTTTACAATAGCCTCGATCTTGCTGGGGTCCACTTTAATTCCTTCAGCGGATACTACATGGCCTAGGAAGGCGACTTCACTTAGCCAAAACTCGCACTTGGTAAATTTGGCATATAGCTTCTCTTTCCTTAAACGCTGTAGGGCGACGTTTAGGTTCTTGATATGGGTTTCTTTGTCCTTGGAGTATACCAATATATCATCAATAAATACTATAAATGACGTATCCAACATATCGTGGAAGACCCGGTTCATAAGTTCCATGAAAGTTGCTGGTGCGTTTGTTAATCCAAAAGACATGACCAAGAACTCATAATGTCCATATCTGGTCCTGAAAACTGTCTTAGGAATATCACCTTCTTTAATCTTCAACTGATGATAGCCTGATCGAAGATCGATCTTAGAAAATACCTTTGCTCCTTGCAACTGATCGAACAAGTCATCTATCCGAGGTAGTGGATATCGATTCTTGATTGTCAGTTTATTTAACTCTCGATAGTCGATGCATAATAGAACGCTACCGTCCTTCTTTTTCACGAATAATATCGGCGCTCCCCATGGTGATATACTGGGTCGAATATAACCCTTGTCCAGTAGTTCTTGTAGTTGTACTTTCAGTTCCTTCAGTTCAGTAGGAACCATTCTATAAGGTGTTTTTGATACTAGTGCGGCTCCAGGTATAAGATCTATCACAAACTCTGTGGCTCGATCGGGTGGTAATCCTGGTAGTTCCTCCGAAAATACGTCGGGATAGTCCCGCACTACATCAATATCTTCTATTCGTGGTGCTTCCTTGGTTAGGTCGACCACTGATACCAGATACCCGACTGCCCCCTTCTCAAGGCACCTCTTAGCCTTTAGTGCTGAGAGTATGAGCTTGCGTCTACGAGAAAGTTTGGTTCCCGCAAAATTGAATTATGCTCCTTCTTTGTCTTTAAATGTTAGCTTCTTTTCGGCGCATAATAGGTTTGCAGAATGTCGAGCTAACCAGTCCATTCCCAAGATGACGTCAAAGTCTGCCATCTCAAGTTGTATCAATGTTGCATCTAAGGTTTTCTCGCCAATGAGAACTGGACATGGTCCATAACCTTTCTCTAATTCCACTTCTAACCCCATTGGTGACCGTAAAAGTAAATTGTAGTATAATGTTTTGATGGGTAAATTTAGCTTCTTTCCGAATGACACCGATATAAAGGAATGAGTAGCTCCTGAATCAAAGAGTACTCTGGCGGGTACGCCATTTATAGGTACGATACCTGTGATTTATTTTACTTAGTCTACATACTCATACAATGTAATTACAACTTTAAAAGGTTTCAGTCATACCTGTGACCACATCGGGTGATGCGGCAGCATCCTCGGATGTAACAGCATATACCCGTCCCTGATGTAACTGTTTCTTGGGCTTAGGGCACTCCCTTGCCATATGTCCCGGCTGGTTACAGTTATAACATTTTGGGCCTTCAGAATTTGGCTTTGGCTGATGTTGAGCTACTGGAGTAGTCCTGGTTGCAGCAGTAAAGCCTTGAGCACGGAAGGGTTTAAATGTTTTGTTGTTCCCTCCATTGTAAGTATTTCCAGCTGGCCTTTTTATACCTCTGTTCTGTGTAAAATAACTCTCCTTCTGGCTCGATTCTATAACTCGAGCGATTTGGACAGCTTCATTGTATACCTTCTTTTCCAAGCCCAGAACGTGCTCTCTGATGCTTCTTCTCAGTCCCGTGACAAACCTATGGGTTTTTGTGTCCTCTTCTTGCATACTGAGTAGTGCAAAGAAAAATAGCTCTTCGTAACGCTGTTGATATGCATCCACTGACATTTGTCCCTGATATAAACTCAGGAACTCCTTCTCCATAGATTCTCTGAAGCTTCGTGGAAAATACTTCTCAAAGAAAGCTTCTTTGTATATAGCCCAAGTCAATAGGGCGTGCTTGGTCAATAGATAGGCCCGGGTAGATTTCCACCAATGATGTGCATCGCCCTTGAGCATGAAGGTGGCACATAATACCTTTTCTTCCTCTGTAATAGTCATCATAAGAAAGTTTCTCTCCATCTCGTCGATCCAGTGTGCTGGCCATAACGGATCAGACGGTTTACCGTTAAATTCCCTGGGCTTCATCTTCAAAAATCTCTCAACCAGTCGAGAGTGATCCATCTGATTTTGGGGGTATGCCCCAAACATAGGTGGTGGATACTAATAGTTACCCTGAGCTGCTTTCGGACCTGGTACTGGAATCTGTGCAGCTGGTAGTTGAGGTGTTTGAGGTGCTGGGTGGTTACCCACCGGTGCTGCACTGGCTTGTCCGGTCTGCATGGGTATAGCATGTGCGGCTTGGAACATAATCCCCATTGCAACTTGCATTTGAGCCTGTGCGTGTTGCATTTGTTGCAGCTGTTGTGCTAGATTCATTACCACAGTTGCTAACTCCGGGGGTGGAGGTGGCAAGTTGGTAGGATTTGCCTGGTCTGGATTTCCTGGTACATATACATTTTCCTGACTGGTCTCCTCTACAGGTGGTGGTGGTGGAACTGCATTCCGACTCTGCCTGGTCACTCTACGTCCAGACATGTTTGTCTCCTGAGATTGGTGGTGCCTGAAAATCATCAAAACAGGTGAGACAATCATTTATACTTCATGTAGGCACGCTAACCGATGTAAAATTTCAAAATTTTTAGATCATTCTGTGAAAAATACTGTCTTTTCTATGCAGGGTCGATGGTGAGGGTCGATGGTATGTCCGACCCTTAGTATCAGACCCTGGGAATGACCTGTTCTTCCTGAGAGCTGAGGGTCGATGGGTATCCGACCCTCAGTATCCGACCCTTAGTTTTCTGTCAGATTCCCGAGAGCCGAGGGTCGATGGGAGGGTCGATCCAAGGGTCGTTGGTTCTGGTCGAATTTTCCGACCCTCAGACCAAAAATCAGATTTTTAAAAGCCGATTCTGGGTTCATTCTTTGTTATTTCCCTCCCATTTCGACTCGTCTCTCCCCTCTGAGTTGCTATAGTGCCACTCCACTGTTTTGGGTCAGTTTGAGTCCGGGTTTCGACGTCCACATCATCCCTACAGGTATGTTCTCTCATTTTCCCCTGTTTTTAGGTTTTCTTTTCTAGGTTTTTGTCCATTTAACTTGTATCTTTCAAACTAAACTTTTTCCAACCGTAAAAATTTGATTTTTATTGGGGGATTTTGTTATTGGTGTCTTGAGGAACGAAAACCCTCAAAAATTTCTGAGTTTCATCGGTTGGTTATCGAGAAACTTGAATTTTTGCCCTTTTTGCCCTAATTGTCGAAATTTTTAAAATTTCTTGAAATTCCTTCAAATTGGACTTCATTAGTTCCAATTTCCTACTGTGTGAGTGTTGTAGGATATGTTGGAACCTACGTAAGTCCTCCTGCCCACGTGTATGGGTGAAAAGTGAGGTTTTTGGCCAACATACGTCGTTAAAATATTAAATTTCAGATTTTTATCCTATTAACTCCTTATCTCCCTTTTTCTTTCTTATTTGCAGATACCATGGCTCGTACCAAGGTACCCAGAGTTCGTGATCCCCTTCGCTTCCACTCCAACGAAGCCGAGGCACAGTATGCTCACTATGCTTGTAAGAAGGTGGAGGGTGGTCGTATGGTGAACTTGGTTGAGCTAGCCCTGTTCAATGTGGAGAGAGCATTTGGTGATATGGCGTGGCTCCCTGTCATTACTTACGATGCTTGCACCTGCCCGGATTTGGTGCGACAGTTTTATTGTAACCTCCAAGTGGTGGAAAATTACAATGATGTCGAGAGGGGTCAAGAGTTGCGCATCACCAGCTACGTCAAAGGGGTGAATATCTCATTTGACTATCGGCAACTGGCCGACCTACTGGGCATTCCTTATGATGGCCCCATGGTTTACTGTGCGCCTGGAGAGCCCCAGTTTGTTTCCATGGAGATGAGGACAGAGATCGACAATCAGCTGCTACGACCTAATCGCTGGCAGATGAGAGCTTGTTACATGCGTCCAGCTCTACGGGTCTTCTGCAAGATTATCCAGCATAATCTGATTCCGCAGAGTGGGCACTACGAGAGGGTTTCTCAGCTGACCCAGTTTCTGATATATAGTATCTGCACTAGACAGCCAGTCTGCCTTCCCTACATCCTCATGTGGACCATGATTAGTGCTACATTATCCGGTCATAGGGGTAATCTACCCTATGGACGTATGATTACTGTTCTACTGACCCGCCTGGGGGTTGACTTAGTGGATGAGAAGATTCAGGAGAAGACCTTCTCGTCGCCTCTAGATTGGGAGGCTATCTGCAAGATGGGTATGCGGGATGCCCAAGTTAGTGACGAGGAGAGGAACGAGATGGTGCGCCCTCACACTCGCATCGAGATGGCTGACGCTGAGGCCGCTGCTGCCGCTGCTAGAGCTCATGTGGATCCTGTAGATGATGACGACCGTATGTATATGGATGTCGACTCGATACCACCGCCTTCCCCCACACATGCGGCTGGAGTTGGTACTTCTTATGCGGCGGATCCTGCACCTGAGACTGGTCCTTCTCATGTGGCTGGTCCTTCACCCCCACCTTCTGGCATGATGGAGATGTTGCATGAGATCAGGGAGGCTCAGCGTCGATCTGATCTGAGGATGGAGGAGTTACTAGACGCTCAGCGTGTGAGAGTGGATGAGCTGTTAGCTGCTCAACACATATCAGATACGCTGATGGGAGAGCTCATAGAGGTTCAGCGTGCGACTGATCGGAGGGTAGCCGATCTCACAGCTAGTCTACAGACGACCCAGACTTAGATAGCCTGGTTGACTAGAGTCTATGCTGAGGACTATGACAGAGATCGTGAGGCACCGCCTCCTCCTTCACCCCCAACTTCTTGATTGTATTTATTTTCCTTGTACTACAGAGTAACTGTCCGGATTGTGGACTGTACTCTGCTTTAGTTATGTATATACGTTTTGTTTCTCTCTCATTGTATGTAAACTTGTTTCCCCTTTAATAGATGCATTATTCTCTTTTTAATTCGGTCTCAACCATCACTTATGCTTATAGTGTGTTAATATTACTGTTTTTACTTTTATCCTATCTCAGTTCACAATTGTCTTGAATGTATGTTAGTTCAGCGGACAAGGCCTGAGATGCTCTGATACCAAGTTGTCACACCCCAATTCCGCACTATTCAGAATGGTGTGATGAACCGCTAATAATCCAACGGTTCAATCAGGATCTCGAGTAGGCTATATCCGTGTTATCTGAACCCCATACATCCATAATCATAATCAGAGTAAATACACAATAGCGGAAGTCTTATAATAAAATGAACTGAGAATTCTATTGTGATATTAATATTTAAATAACAAATTATTCTGTATTAACTGAGACATAAATAATATCAAATACACGTCTTTAATAAATCCAAATAAAGAAAACTAGAAAATATCTAATCGAATATACATGAGTTGCACTCGCAAGAGGAGTCATGTGTATCCACTTCAGCTTCAACCTCCATTGCTGCTACGTTCCCGTACGCTGGAGCATTTATATATTCTTTAACTGTGAAACCTGCATCATCAACTAAAAATATTCGACGTCGAGGGGTGAGCACACATCATGGCTCAGTGAGCAAACAAAATAATGCAACAGTACATATGCATGCAATCAATTCAAATATTTGGTCTAGTTTATAGTTTGCAATGTGCAATAGAAAGGTTGGGTGGTCAAAGGTTAACGTTTATTGACCCCGCCTCTATACACAGGGTGTGGAAGTCCGCCCAAAGGTTAACGTTTATTGTCGTCTCCATCCACCCTATTCATGAACATTATAAAACAAAGGTTAACGTTTATTGCTATATAGTGTCATACCAACACGTAGGCCCCTGCTGGCGAGGGCTTGCAAACTGGGCTCGTGACTAACCAATCCTAATGCTAAACAGTGTATCCAAGGCCTCACCCCAGCATCCCTCAAAATGTTCATAGAGATAGAGCTAAAGCCCCCCCGGTAGAGTCAGAGACTACAAGGACCGAGACCACCTCCCCTGATACTCTACGACATAATAGTTCTGCTAAAGTAATGGCGATACGACGATGCTAATGTACAAGACTTGAGTTAGAGATAGAGCTAAAGTGCTGAGACCCGCCAAAGGTTAATGTTTATTGACATTCCCATCACACATCCCCTGATACTCGCTCGCATCAAGTACACCAACCACACACATACAATCACATGCCTATTCCTATCATCGTCATCATCATGTTATAAAGAATAAAGTAAATATGAATGAACTAGTAATAGAAATATTGGATGACATGTTGTATGCACATTACAAACATATTCGCATAGAATCAAGCATGGCATTGGACTCAAGAAAAGAGAAAACTGTTTATTAACCAATTAGTTTAGAGTTATGTTTCCTCACCTTAACTTGCTAATAAATACTTTTTCAAGCTTTAGAATCACCTTTATATTGTTATTATATTGCTAGAAAACCTAACAAAGTCGATAGAATTTAATTAGAATCAATTCCGAATTTAAAAACCATTCTGTTAACTGAGGGTTGGAGGTAGGGTCGGAGTCATGATCGACCCTGGGTGCGACCCTCCCCAAAATCTGAACTTCCCGAACACTGAGGGTCGATACTCAGGATCACCTAGGGTCGGATGGTCATCGACCCTCTGTGCGACCCTCGGTGTACTTTGGTCAATTTCCCTCTTATAGTCCATCCTTCGTGTTTGGGGTCCCATGGCTTTCTCCTACAGTCCATTCAACATTCATTCCATGGTCTAGAACCATGAATAATCCACCTAGATAGCTTTTATGTAATCTCCCATGGTTTTCTATGAAAACCTAACCATGGGTTGATGGTTTGGGTTTCGTCGAGATCACACTCTCTTCATTATCTAATCTAAGGTCTGTAGAAACTCATGGAATTATTATCCATACCTGAGAAGATTACTCCTTCTCTGCAACTCTTCTTGTTTTGGCTTTCTTCTCTACCTTGTTTCTCTTCTTCTTCTCTTCCTTCTCTTCTCTTTCTCTCAATTCAATTAGGGTTGTAAAAGGAGTGAAAGAGGATTAGGGACGTCCTTTAAATAGAGTAGGAACATCCTAAAATAAGTCCCTTTGAGATTAGAAAAGAATCCTAATCGAAAATTAGGAAATTTCCTAATTTTAGTTTCGGCGGCAACTGAGGGTCGATGGGAGGGTCGATGATCCCGTCGACCCTAGGGTTCCAAAGTTGTCCGGCCCTCCCTTCAAAATTGAGGGTCTGACTTTCTGTTTTGGGGGGTCCGACCCTCCTTGGCTGGGTATGCGACCCTCCCCTTAAATTAAGTGTTTTAGGGTCGATTTGATACCTGGGATCTCGATCTCCTTCACGCCCTTGGTCCATTTGACTCGACCATGATGGGTAATCCTGATTCAAGGTGATAAGACCGGGTTAGATTGACACGGGTCTTACAGGTCATCCCCCTCATCATCATCAATGTCTATGTCAATGGTAGGTGCCTTCTCTTTACCTTTTCTAGCACGGGTACAACCTGAAGTCTGATATGTGCCAACTATTGTCTTGGATGGCCTCCTGACAACAATTGACTTTGATGGCCTTTTGACTGGTTGTCTATCAATCATTTTTTTTGAATATCCATTTACATTAAATCTTCTTCTATTGTCTCGCTTTCTGCTGTCTCGCTGACATTGACTTCATCAACTACCAGTGGAATTGCTTTGCCCTTTCTTTTAAAGATTTGAACCATCTCCAAGGCATCAGTATCACTTTTTAGTATGAAATGATTACCTTTGGGAAGTTCTGCCGTTAGAGAAAAAGAGACAATATGGCCATCTGTAATATCCCTCAACACTGTACAATATGCATCGTGTATGAGGTCAATGTCGCTGACCATATCTTCATCTACCAGCTTCATTTTCGTACAAGTTCCATAATTGTAGTAGATAGAAGTTTTTTCACCCATTTCAAAAAACTTTTTATAACACGAAAAAAATTCATTTACACTGACAAAAATGATAGCAATAAAGATTGTGCCAATGACAGATTAGGGAATACAATGCAGAAATACAGCACCAAAACAAGATGGAAGGAAAAAGATTTTGAAACATTGTGACAGAAATGTTGGACTTTATGTTGTCATTATTGGCAACTTGGCTGATATGACTGTGTTTGTGAGCATACAGTCAAAGAAATTAGGAGAGAGAGTGTTAGTATAGAAAAGAGAGTGTCAGTGCAGTGGCAAAGCTAGAGTAACCTGGAGCAACCTCGCATGTGTGTTCTACAGTGTTCTACATGTGTTTCAGATGGCTTCAGCGAGTTAAATAGCATTCTACATCAAGTTTGATGAGAGAGAGTGACTGTGGACTGTGGACCCCACTAGTGATGTGGCACAGCTTTTCTAATGATGTGATCGAGTTTCTGATGATGCGACAGTGTTACTGAAGATATGATAGAGTTTTTCATGTTTCTCATGTTTCTGGTGTTGTGGCATTAAAGAGAGCAATTCAAGAGAGAGAAAGAAGAGAGAGAATCAGAAGAGAGAGAAAGAGGAGAGAGAAAAAAAATGTGAGTGGGACCCACAGGTGTGGTGGCAAGGTGACATGCAACACGACAGCCCACGGCACTTGGCATGCATGCACGCAATGTTTCGGGTTCAAATTCCAAGGTTTGACAGATTTTTAACTTTGAACCTATTTTTGATGGGTCCCGCAGCAGGTTCATGGAAATTCGACAATGGAAAGATGTAGAGCGTTGAGTTATCTTTCCAACGCAACTTGAATCATTCAATTCCGACGTCGGATGAGCGAGAATCGCAGTTTATGTCGGATCGCTTGAAAAAGTCATTTCAAAAGTTGTTTAGGGGAAATTTCAGCATTTCACAAGTTGTTAAGGGGTAATTTCGTCAAGAAAAAAGAAGAAGATCCTAAATCGGCCGCCCAAATGAAGCTACTAGGCTAGATTCCAAATGGACGGCCTTCAAAGTTGCGGGCTAAGGTGTGATGCGAAGATTCCGTTTAGATTCCATCGCGAGGCTTATGGTTGGATGGAGGCAGTTTAAAAAGGTGGTTTGTGTTTCACGGAATCGGCGCCTTATTCGGTGTGGCGCGTTCATCGTGCGACGACAGAAGAGATTCTGATCTAGCGCTTCACGTGATCTCCGATTTTCGGAGGCGTGATTTAATCCAGATCCAAGGACTCAAATTCAATCCCGCCGTTTTGAAGTCAATCTGACGGTCCGTGCTGAATATTCTTTGATCGACCAATCATATCGTGACAGCGCATCGGCGGCGCGGCTACCGTGCAGTGCTGGTGCGCGGTTATAAAAGGAAAGATTCTCTTTCCTTATCTGTGATTGGCCGAACTTCAAACTGCCATAACTTCTTCATCCGAGCTCCAAATCAGTCCGTTCAAGTTGCAGTTTTCATTTTTTAATGCTCTATACATTGGGCGCCGTTGGGAGTCGAATTAGGGCGGAGAAAAATCGAAAAGAGTGCTTTGAAGCTTAAGAGAAGGTTTTTCTAGGGTTTCGTGCCTGTAGGAGTGATGAATCACCAACTACCTCTTCTCTGTGCATCAATGGAGTGCTAAATCCCTATGAGAGGTCAGTAGAGCTTTTATTTTTATATTCATGGTGATTATGTGTTATGTGGAAGAGATTAGAAGCCAGTGAGCGAGGTGTGCTCTGTGAATCGATCTCTATCATAATTGAAGACTGTTAGAGAGTACCTGAGGGCAGTGTGAAGCTTCAGAGAGATTGTTGGCCATTCGAAAGCATTGTTTGTGAGATTCTCAATTCCTTATTTATTTATGCTTTCAATTTATTGTATGCTAGCGTAGGTACAAATTGTTGAATACCAAGCTAGTGGGGGGAAATTGTATGGCAAATTTATAAGCCTAAAAAATTTGTTATTTGCTTCCCGTGGGTGCGGGTTAAGCGTGGTGTGCAGCGTGTGTTGAACACTGGTACTTGATACCTGAATTCCTGGCACATGTGTGCCCTCCTAGTTTTATGCTGGGTAAATTGGGTGTATGTACTCCCTGCTGTATAGACAGCATAAAGAAGTGTATTGAGTATATACGGAGCCCGTTGGGCATTACTCCGTGGACTAGCCATCACACACTGTGTCGGTGAACCACGTATATCCTGTGTTGTGGACTGTCTTTATTTTCCTATATATTTTGGAGTGCGTGGAATGGCTTGCAGGATGGGTGTGCAAATCTGGTAGACCTGGCCACTGAGTGGTAGCGAGGTAGATTTGCATACGCTTGTGTGTGTGTAAAAGAATATATCTCCATCAGCTCTGGGCAGCAGTAAATAATCAGGAAAAAATTTCAGACACTGATTCCCCCCCTCTCAGTGTCATATCAAGTTCATCAAGAAAGATAAGACTCATGATTTATCAGTCTTGATCTCTGCAGTCACAATGCACAACCATCCATGGTGGTTAGAAACTCTGTGAGTCTATAATATTTCTTCCAGTTCATTATATTTCTGCTATTAAGTATAAAACAGTTCTTCAGTTATTAACTGAATTTTTTTTTCAATGATTAGGTTCATGTCTTGCCAAGGGATACTCCTGGGAAATCAACATTTGAATTAGCAGTTCTTTTGATGAAATGGTTACCACTTTGGCTAATTGACAAGTTGTTACTGATAATGGCATGGTTATTCTTGGAAACACTGAGAAATATGGACTGAAAATGCCAGTAATGGGTCCTTTATTGCTCAAGAATACTGAAGGAAAAACCCTTGTTTTGGATATTGATACATTACATAAGATCAAATCTGATGATATCAAGGTTGTTCCAGAAATCAAAAGGTTCTCATGTGGTAGTCTTAAGATGGTGGAGCTGTTATTAGACATTGATAGATCATTAGCCTATTTACCAAATAATGAAGGGACCTCACCACCTTAAGATAAAATAATACTTTCATGTTGAAAAGAGCTACTGGCAGATTATATCTATCAAACCATCTTAAGATATCACCATAAAAGATCAATTAGGAGTCCTAAGAGAACAAGCAAGTTTTTTCTGAAGTCTTTTGCAAGGAACAAGCAAGTTCAGAGACTACCATACTCTGATAAATTTTTTCAATAAATTTGAACTCAATTAGCTTTTAACATATTCATTTCAATTGGAACATCTCAGTAACATTTAATATAAAATTGTTAGAGAAAATAGTACATGTATAAGAACACAAAGAGGAACTATACAGGAGTTCTACCAGTGAGTAACACACTAGATTTATTCCTTATATGCATGCATGGCATCAACACAGTGGACTGACTTGCATGTTAGTATCACCTACTTTACACCGAAACAAAAGTTGTGGAGGAAAACATAGAGGTAAAAAACAGGTACCTGGAAGATATACCGAGGGTAAAAATAAAGAAAGGGAAACAATAACAAGGAAACAATAACAATAGGACAGAGTGTCAATTTGTCGCAAGCTACCACAAAGGAAAAAACAAAAGCAAAATCAATGGGGCTTAAGCTGATAAATTCATAGACTAATGCCACAATAACTAAAAGGGAAAAAATAAGGGTAAAAATAAGGGATTAGCGAGGAGGAAGACAAACACAAGGAATCAGTGGGGCTTAAGCTAGGACCGCTGTTGGTTTGTCGCGATCTAGGATAACTGCAAAACAAAGACAATCAATTATAATAAGGTAAAGGGAAGTTTCATTAGGGATTCAAACTTAAAATATTCAGAGAAAAAATAAAGGCATATAAGTAATGTTAGGGTTTCTGACCTCATTTAGAGGAGAAACTTCAATCTGAACTCCATATGAGGTTAGAGTTCCTTACCTGTTTCCTACGATCTCATTGTCATCTAGATGAGTCGACTGCAGATGAGTCTCGTTGTCGACGACGAAGGAAGAATAGTATTTACTTGAACAAACCCTTCGGTTGCTTAATCGAACAAAACCTTCGACTAATCGAACAAATGGCTTCGTGTGCTATGGAATCGTCGTCGGCGTGCTACAGAAACTTCTGCGGCGAATAGAGTAGCAGAGTGAGAGTGAGATTGAGAGTTCGAAGTTAGGGCTCAGAGTAACAGTAAAAATTTCGGATTCTATATATCAAAATACGAAATGGGGGGTAGGGTTAAAAAATAAATAAGGGTAAAGTCGATTTTTTCCCTTACAATAAGGGTATTACTGTCAATCCAAAATTTGTTAACTACTGACATCAGCATCTAACGGCTCCGCTATAAGGCTTTGGGTCTTTTTGATAAATGTTTGGGAATTTTTGGTGGTAAGTGATGTTTTTAAAAAACTTGGGTGGTAGGTGATGTTTCACAAACTATTTGAGTATTACGTGAAAATTTCCCTAGTATTTATATTTTTACTGAGAAACATCGTCTTGCAGCGCCCCTACACCCTCTTATAAGAGGGGTAAAATGATCAAGGGTGGCATGGTCATTTCACACTCCCATGTGTGAGGGTGCAAGGGAGTGTTGCTGGCAACATCGTTCTTTTCCCTATAAGGGAGATGCCTCCCACAATGCCACTTTAGGGAAAATCTCCCACAATACATAAATTAGTATGCAGGAATCAATATATTCAATGGAAGCCATAAGGGTAAAGGGAAGAAAAGAAACTGTCAAGAGGAGTGAGAGTGTAACTTCTGGGAATCCCCACGGATCTTTTTCCGTTTTATTAATAATAATTTTTTTTACTACAAGTAAGGAAAAAGATCCCTATACTGGTAGTGTGAGATGCTTTTTCCATGCTCTCTCACATCATGATCATGTGGATCCCTAACATTTTCTCTTCTCCCTGACCATACGAGCTCTTTTGATGAGACCGGGTCAGCAAAACCACCATGATACGATAGATCCAAAATGTTAACACTTCTGGCACTGGTATTGCACGAGGAGGGACAAGAAACAAGAAGCAACAACTCTAGAATGTATGTACCCAAAAAAAAAAACAACTCTAGAATGTCAGATTAATTAGAAGGAAGAAATAATACTTAAGATTTCTTCTTAAAGAAATATAAGCGGAGGTTTCGTGTCCGACTATGAAAAGGTGCGAGGAGACACAGTCAGAGAGAAAATTTTTCCCAAGAAATATATACAATAAAGAGGGAGAAGAAGAAACCATTCTCAAAAGTGGACTATCAAACATATTTCTCATTCCTGAAATTGTTTCAATAGATGTAACCAAAGAAGCTTCAATTTCTTGACTTTAGTTATGAAATCAATAAGAATTGAAATAAAAATCGAACCAAAGGAAGCCTAGAGCCAGTACAAGAACAGAAGGCTTTGGCCCGGTTAATTACAATCCTGCGGTCTGGTTTGTACAATCATGGTGTGAACCGGCCAGCAGATTGGGATGACAGACAGTATCTCAGGTATACTAGACAAGACTAGACGTTTCCGCTTTGGCGGGGAATCATGGCAGTTGATTTTCTGCTTTATCCCGTGGAGTATCAGACTATCTGTGTTTCCGCCTCTGTTTTTAAAATTTTTACTGATCGAAGGATCGGATCGATTCAAAAATGGAAATCTGGATTAAAGTTTTGAAGGTTACTTCGACCCTAGCAGTAGTACCCCTACAGAGTTGGAGCGTCAATCTGCATTCCTCTTCCTTCGGAAACCCTAACTGTAAGTTTTCTCCTCTTCATTTTTCCCGCTTTAATTCCTAAAAGACTCGTGTTTTGAGTTCAATACATTGGATTTAGAACTTTATTTTGTCATTGTCTAGCATCCTGTTTGATACTCATGAAATGTATAGTAAATCATCTCTTAGTTCCAGCTGATTGAAATTCAATGAATTACTTGTAATTTAATTTATGTGAAAATCAAGTTATTACCAGGACAAAGAGGGCATCCTAAGCAGTATTCCTGAGATCCATTAAGCATATCTCACTGATCATGCTATGATCGAAAGAATCTCTGAACGCCTTGTACTAGGAGCCTAACTCACCAATTTACAAAAACACCACTTTTCCCACACTGAAAAGTATTCCTTCTTATAGGCAGGGACTGCAGGAGCCAGAAAAACACAAAGAGCGTTGGTTTTCTTGCTACCCAACTTGATGATTCTTCTTAAGATTTAAAAGTCCTAACATTCTTTTCCATCCAAGATACCAAAAAGCAACAAAAGGAATCAATCTCCATAAATTTTTGCTCTACCATCAATTGGTCATCCCTCCCATTCTACCACAACCAAAGAACATCTTCTCCAGTTTCTTTTCTTAGCCTTAGGTCGACCTCAAAACTTCATTAACGGAATTTCGTTTGGCTGGTAAAACTCGTCAATGCTCTTCACTTGGTTTTTCAAAACCTTCTTAAATTGGGTACTTCCCTTGTACTCTCATTATGATATGGCGAATTGTGGACCATATATGCCAAATTAGGAGCTAACCATGTATTTATGGTTTTAAATTAACCAAATAATTATGATGGTGTTCCAGAGTCAGCTACTCTGTCCTGGCTTTTGGAAGATTTGATCTTAGCTGCACCAAGTATGTTGTGCATTTGGATCATTTTTAGGGCCTACAAGGAACTATCCTATGGTGACTATGAGGAAGTGAACTAGATTTTTCTTCTATTATTTCCACCTGAATGATCCTCAGGACTCACTCAAACCATGTCTGTGCAGGGAGTTGAGTTGTAACTTGGTCATCAACCTTGCCATGTTGACCTCGTTCAAATTATTTTTATTGAGTTCACTCAAGTCTAGTACAAGTTAACCTGTATGTTGAATATAAATGTCCTCCTAAACCAATCCTTGGTTCATCGTTAATGGCATGAAGTCTTGACCATGGTTGATTTATAAAGTAGGGCCTCCCACAAGCTAGCAAAGTTTTGACTTGACTGGGTTGTTAGTCCATCCATTGTGACCTGTTTTTTTTTCTTGATGATTTAATATAAACTGACTCAGTAATATGAGTTGACCTGAAATCAGTGGTACCTTTCATGGAAAAAGGAAACATGCTGAAGAAATGGTTACTTTTCTAATATTGTGGGATATTTGGAAGGATATTTGGAGGCAAGAAGAAAAGTGAAGCAATAATTTACTGGTTAAATCAGATCCCAACTTTGGATCAGGAGATGACAGCAGAGGATCTTAAAGAAGTATTTTTAGGAGCCCGTGGAGATGATGTTCCATCATTCATGGAACAGAAATCCATATTGTTAATTTTTTTTTAAAGAAAGAAAAGAATGTTATGTATTTGTATGCAAGGTGTACAGCTCTTAATGTTCAGATTTTCTGGATCGCACTTTAATGAAATTACTCCTGAGTCAAATGGTGAATCTGAGTTTTTCCTTGCTGGCACATAAAGTTGCAGAAATTTTTCCTAAGATATCGGACCCCAAAACAAATTAGTGTTGTCACGACTCCCAGGTGAGAGTAGATGATGAGGCTGGCTGGATGCTTATGTGCTCTTTCCGTGGAGTGAGTAGATATGGAAGTATGCAATGATAAGGACAAAAAAGCAAAAGAATATCAATATGTCAGTTCTACCTTGATAATTCATCATATATTTTCAAAATATACTCCTCCATTTCAGCACTTGAACACCCTCTTTCTGGTGCTCAATTGCAAACTAGGGAATGAAAACCTGTCAGGAGCTTGAACTCGCAAATGGGAATTTTTGAATTCTCTAGGTGTTGTCGATGGATTCCATTGGGTGCTCCAAATGATGCCACGTAGCTACAAGACAGGTAGGACAGTGAGGTGGGTGGATTTTACCTCGGAGCCACTCCGATGCCAAAGTCAGTAGGTCTCCAAGACAAACAGAATGAAGCTCTAAGTAAAACACTTGAGCTCCTTTTAGAGGGGGTTTCCTGAGATACGGGAGTCCCAAAAGGCTTTCTCTTCCTAGTAAAGAAGATAAACAGTGAAAATGTTGGATATTCAGAGGGAAATTGGACAAAGTAATAATACCTCAATGTGAAAAATCTCGGATCCTTTGCACACATAACACTCACACTTTTATAGGACTATGTTGAAACTTCTCGAGCAAGCTTCTTCTCCACCTACCACCGTCTCCATCACCTACTGTAGGGGACAGAATAGGACAGGATGGCTACGACCCCTTAGGAACGGCGCATACACATCACATCCTCTTCTCTTGATTCGCGTGTCATCCTCGACCTATTATATGTCCACATCAACCACCTCTTGACCATATTGAACCCCTTTTCTCCTTCTTCGACCGAATTCGACATCTTTTATGGAGATATCCCTTATCTTTGGCTGAAATTAGTACCATCTGCCCACAATCCATTTATGGTTGTTGTCGGCATTAATGAGTAAGCATTAATTACTCACATTCTGTTGAAACCATATTCAGACATTGCAAGTGTTGTCATTGTTGGCAATCTTATCTGAGAGAGAAAGAGGAAAGAGAATGGGTGGGGACCAGGTGGGTCCCACTTTGGGTGGCCAGGCTAGTATGGCAGCCAGCCCAGGCCAGCGGGGGCCGATGCCCGCGGCACCGGGGCCAGCACGGCCCGGCAGGCCATGCCGGCCATGCCCGGCAACATGCACATGCCGGGGCCATCCGCCGCACGGCGAGTGCCACGCACATGGAGGCAGCGGCGCCGCGGCATCTTTGCGCCGCCAAGCACCAGCCGAGCACACAACACCAGGCCGCGCGCGCGGTGGGCAGCCGTGCGCCACAACACCAGCCGGCGCAAGCGGCGGCGGCCGCAGACAAAGGCGCAAAGCATGGCATGCGCCAGCGGCGGCAACAATGCGCGGCGGCGCCAGCACCCAGCGCCGCCGCAAGCCTGCGGCAAGCCTGCCGCGATGGCATTCGGCATGTGCACAGGGTGTTCGACGTAATGCCTCAATGAAAGAAAATGTTCGGACCCTACTGAAAAAAATTTGACTTACAGGGCATTACCACTCATTCACAGGGGCATTTTGGTCTTTTGGAAAAGAGGAGATTCAATATGGATGGCTTGGATCAAGCCACGGTAGCGTGATTCTAAATCAAGGGCTTACAAAAATGCGGGCTATGGTGTAGCGCCGGATTCGCGCTCAGATGCCTGCGCGATGATGCTCATTGGTTGAATGCAATTTAAAAGGGTGGCTCGCGCCGCATGGAGCCGAACCTATGATGCTGTGTTACGCATAGGAGGTGCGCATGCGCATAAGTTGCGCATCTGAAGGCTATGGTGGCTTCCGATTGCGCCTGACGAGATGAGGCCAATCGGACGGATCAGAGGAGATCCCGACACTCTCTGACCGATCCAGCGGTCTGAATTCGGAGATTCCGTCTCCGCCAATCAACGGACGACAACGACATACGTTGCGTCAGATGCGGCAGTGTTAAAATGCGTCGCGGCGCATGGAATCAAGGAAAAGATTCCATTCGGAATGTTTTCATTCACCGAACTTCTTTTGATGATATCTCGGCCGTCCGATGTCGGATCGAGGCCTATAATATGTCAAATTAAAGGATTTTTGAGTTAGAATATATTGGCAGTGGATTGAGCTCGAGCAGAAGGCCTCTAATGGCGATTTTTGTGAGAACCCTCCATTGAAGCTTCTCCAAGAGAGAGAGAGAGAGACTCCTACTGGCAGTGTGAGGCCATAAAAGCTTCGTTGAAGCTTGAAGAGAGTGTGTGGACCAGCTGTGTGCGTCCTATGGAGTCGGTGTGTTGAAGAACGAGCTGTGGAGCCCAAGAGGAGGCCGAGATGCTTGCACAGAGAGGCTTGCATCAGTAGTGAGCAATACCGGGAGGTAAACTCGCACACAAATCCTATTTCTTGTATCAGTGCTATATGGGAAGGGTTTGTATGAATGTTTAATATACATATTGTGTAACCATGTCAAGTGGGTGCTTGATTGGAATTGGGGTTGGTGCTTAGGACACAGTTGTAGCTGTGAATGCGGTTGATGTTGTAGCATCGGGGTTGTAGGTGCAACCGTAGCATTACTGTTGAGTATTAAGTATATACGAAACCCTGGTTAGGGTATTGCCCCGTGGAGTAGCCATCACAGTGTGTGATTGGTGAACCACGTTATATCGTGTGTCCTGTGAATGTTGTATGTGAGTGTGCATTAGAAGTCTGTGTGCTGCAGGTCTGGGTGTACACACTTGGCAGGCCAAGCCCCTAGTATAGATACCTGTGGGTGTGTGGTTGGTGTGTGCACGAAATGTGTTTGACAGATTGACTGTGAGAGAGTCTCAAGTAATTAGCTCAAGGCAGCATAGCACAAATTGATCAACAGCTCTTGGCAGCCCTTGCATAGCATCAGACCATAACTGAATAGTGGAAAGGAATTTTTAGTGGCCACTGATTCACCCCCCCTCTCAGTGTCAACCTGGGACTAACAATTGGTATCAGAGCAAGGTTCCCAAGGGAAAAAGTTTGACAGCTTCGGGTTTCGGAGGAATCTTCAGGGGAACCTCATTTTTGCATATATAAACACATTTAGAGTATAAAATTGTAAAAATAATGACCATTTGTGGTTGTTTGGGTTAACACTCATGTTTTGACAGTCAACGCTGAAGTCTGTTGTAAATTTAGGTTAATATTAGCTATTATATTCAATCAAATATGGAAAATGAGACAATAACATAATGCATTAGGGGAAAGAGAAACAAAATAACACTTCATTATAAATCATTACATCATAGTTCAAATATTCAACATTGAATGATCCCATAGTCCCCCTGTCCCCATAGTCCACAATTCCACAATCCTTATATAGATACAATGTCTAGTAATACGTAGAGTGTCGTGGATGATCCATCTTACTATCATCATACATCTGGGAAAGTTGTCGACGCAAATTGTTTTCCAATTGAGCAACATAATCTTCCCACGACATTCTTGATGCAAAGTAGTTCTGGTAGTCTTGTACATGATTCATAAATATAACATCAGTAGCTGTTCGAAGGATACCTATCTTTGGGAAAAATGGAAAAACTTCTGTAGTACTGCGTGCGTAGACTCTTGCGAAGTACGATGGAACGGAATAGAAGTTGGTTGATCCACTCGACTCGGTGTACGTGCTCCCGCAACCCGAACCATCGTCGAAGGAAGAACCATATGCGATCGCCGATGGGATGGGGGACGAGTTGATATCAACATAATCATTTGAGGTGTATCTTTGAACCGGTCTTGTATCCGAGAAAATTCCACGCTCCTCGCCCACCGTAGTAACTACTATTCTCCTCCACACTCAATCCTCGTAGGCCCGAAGAGAGGCTATCAACGTCGGCGTCCATCGTGTTCTTACGCAATCAGCATCTTCATCATGTTGAGAATGGGAATGATGCCAAGGCCTATGCGAATATGAAGTTGGTCTACGTGATGAGGATGGCGTACGTGCACCATGGTCATCATCCCGTGTTGCATGAGTGTCTCGGCTCTCCCCGGTGTATCTAACAGGTGATGCTCGTGGCTCGGATCAGCCCCAATATTGACAATAGTGGCTCGACCCCCCACCCCCATGATCACTACCACTAGCTCCACTACCACTCCAACTCCACTCGGGATCTTCCGTATCGGTGCCGCCAGGAGGGTCAAATGGCACCGGTGACCGTGTATAGACTCGACCCTCTTCCGAGGTTAAAAACTCGTCGACATCGGTATCCAAATGGCTGGCCAAATGGGAGTCGGGCATCCCCGGGCTCGTCCATCACGGGTACTCCCCTCGTCCCGCACCCACTCTACTAATGGATCTTCCTCTTGAGTCAAGCCGGAAGATGTTGGCAAGCTCGAGCGGGGTATCATCCTCCTTATCATGGAACATGTCTTGCACCCTCGACCTCATGTTGTAATGCACAAAGACCAAGTCATTTAGCCGTTGGGAGCCAAGTCGATTCCGCCTCTTTGAATGAATAAGGTTGAAAGTACTCCGGTTTGGCTGCGACCAGGACGCAGAGCATGTCCGAGCTAACACTCTACTTGCTTTCTTCTTCGGGAGCGGGTGCATCTTTACCATACAACACCCACCATTCAAGCATAAGAACAATAACATATTTTAATTTCGTATGTCATTTAAATGTAATACATAAAACATAAGATAATTTAATTTCGTATGTCATTTAAACGTAATACATACACGGATCACTTTTGTCACGTCCGGCCCAGCTGCGGCGGGAACCAAAACTCCCACGGGCTTCCCGAAGGTTTTAATCTACACACAATCGAAAACCTGTAAATATTTGTAATTACAATATATAGTTTTGCCGCACTAGCAATAGCGATAACGAGCCAATTAGTGTCACGACGATCATATTTCCATGGATGAAGCACACAACTCACCTCTATGTTTGCCAATGCCCGTGGCTGGGGATCCGGCTCCAACTTTGCAACCACTAGCTTCACTGCCTCAATGAGTTCTGCGTTCGTCCCAAGTACATGCGTATACTGGTACTTGGGGTTCAAATAGTATGCTGAAATATTTGACAGTGGACACATGGTTAAAGCAAATAGGATGCATGAGTTGGTTCTCCCATCGGTCATTGATGATCTTTATATAATTCTTGTAGCCACGTGGTATCAAAGCTTTAACACGTACTTTCAATGCGTCTACAACAGCATAAAGAAGTGGCATGGTAGGTTTTCGCTCGGTATCTACCATTCTCAACACCTGTACTACAGGATGCAACACTCTGACTACCACCTTCACATTTTGCCAAAATTGCCCCTAAGCGATGGTACTCTGTGCTTCCACTCCCGGGGGTAGCCGATTGTCTCCACGAAAACCAATCCTCGGATACAAACATCGATCACGAGTCCGGCCATCTTCGCCTTAAAGCTCTTCAATGCTATGAAGTTCGTAGCGAATCTGGTGATGCCTGGTCTGACCAAGTCCCCTCCACATCTCTCCCTGAGCATGTTCAAGGAATAACCATGGTTGTAGATGAAAGTGGTTACTTGTCTTGCTTGCTCAACCACTCTTTTGACTTTACTTATCTTGCCTATGTCCTTCAACATCAAATCAATACAATGGGCAGCACATGGAGTCCAGAAGAGATTGTAGTCGAGATTGTTCATTAACATCTCCTGCCTTCTTAAAATTGCTGCCATTGTCCGTCACAATCTGGACAACGTTCTGAGCTCCCACCTCAACCACCACCTCTTGCAACAGCCCATAAATATAATCTGCATCTTTTACTTCAAAATAATGAGTAATTAACTCATATTGGTTTGGCCCTCTAACCCCTGTACCGCCCCAGCAACCGCATTCGAAGCATGCTCTCGAAAAAAAGGGCTGTGGTGGCGTTCTTTGGGATGCCATGATAAAACGACCACTTAGAGTAAGAATACCTTACTGACTCCCTATTCTTTCCCCCAAACATTGCCTTTATTTTTTTTGCTTACTACCTTGCTTCGTAAAGACTGCGGGATCTTCTTGTAGAACTTGAACATAATCATCCCGTCCCGTGGGCCGAGGAGCGAGGTTCTTCCCTTCCCTACTTCGTGATCTAGAAAACCAAGAACCAATCCCTTTGCTCCGTCTCGTGGCTCGGGCTCATCAAATCCACTACCACTTGCCCGTTGCCACTGCTCTGGATGCACCTGCTCCCGTCCGTCTCCTCTCTGCATCCGATCCCAAGGGTTTCTCTACTAGCTATTGCCGCATGACGCATCTGTCTTGCCTCTGCCTTTGTCATCTCTTCTACATCCCATCCCTCAGCCTCATGTTCCTCACTGGATTTTGGTACAGTACCTCGAATTGCCTCCTCAAATTGTTTTTCTCTTTCCATTGCTGCCCTCCTCTGCCTGCCTCCCTCTCCTCAAATGTTCACCTATTGCCCTGGATATCTCCACGGACACCTGCGGGCATTTGGAAACATCTTTGCCCAATCCACTCTAGTGTTGCTTGGTCTTGTGATGCCGCGGGGCCGAGGTGCTTCTTCCCACAAAAATTACACTGGGTCTTCTTCCTATCACCCCGAAGTGCGGTCGCATACTGCCATGCGGTCGGTTCGGAACCGGTACCGTCGCCCCCATCGCCCTCCCCCAAAACTTGGTCTCGACATAATTTTCAAGCACTTGTTTCATAGAAAACACAAACTTCAATAACCTTACAAACTTGAACACGCGAAATTACATTTCAAAATTTTTCTCATATTTTAAATGCGATCGTAACATTTTCCTTATTTTTCCCGATTTTATAGCATTTTTAATCAATTTTAAATTAATTTTTAATTGCTGAAAATTATTTTTTTTAATATAAATAATTAAAAAAAAACATACAACAACCGAAATCGAAATATGAAATCGTAGGGACAGTAGATCGGCCAACGGTGATTAACATATAAATAGGTCATCATCATCAAATGAGTAATAATAATAATTATTTTAAATTTTAATTGCTGAAAATTCATTTTTAAATGCAAATAAGTGAAAAAAAATACCTACAACAATCAAAATCAAAATCTGAAACCGTGAGCTTATAGATCGGGCTCACGTAACTAACATATAAAAATTTCATCACATTCTAGAAATTTTTTTTTTCTCCCTTTGTAGTCTCATGTAAAAATCTCATTTTTCGGCAAGAAACTTACCTTCAACAGTTGATATGAAGCTCTTACAGCAATCCCCGCAGTCCGAAGCACCACTCGTAGCAATTTAGAAGTCCAAACAAAAAAAAAAAATGGGGAAGAAATGAAGAAAAATTGAAAAACTAAAGAAGAAAGCGAAGGGGCAACGCAGAGAACGGACCCTTACATGCGTTTATAAAGAAAAAAAAAAAAGCAAAAAGTAATATCTCGCCGAGATCTCCCGAGATCTTGCGAGATCTGGCGAGAAATAGCGAAAACAGCCGAGATCTCGGTGAGAAAATGTAATTGCCGAGACGAAAATGGTTATCGCCCCTATTTTCGTCTCGGGTAGTGTCGAAACCACCGAAAATGGCGAGATCTCGCCGAGATTTTAATCCATGGATGTTGTTCCTTAAACATGCCTTCTCACCCTGACACCTTTGTTTTCTTGTCTCTTAGATGAGGACGATCATGTCCCGCTGTCTGGCGTTCCCGGGTTAGTGAAGAAGAAGAGAAGTATCAATCCCAAGGACACCCCTAAGGACGTTCGAGACAGCTTCACTTTTGGCCCCAGCTCCTCTCCAGACCATCATTCCCTTGTCGCCAGTATTTCCAGTCTCCCCTGCGCCGTCCAAGTTATCAAGTTCCACTTCCTTAGTGAGCATGACCAACGGATCGACTGCTACTGCTAAACTAGTTTCTCGATCAACTGAGGTTAGAACCTCGTCGAACACACCTTCAGATCCTCCTGCGATCCTGGTATCATCTTTGATCAATATTCAAGTGCCACCCCTTAAACCCCAGTCACCAAGTCAGCTTCTTCGACCATGCCTCCCATTATCAAGACAAGTCTTCCTCCGACAGTGCCTTCTTTAGTAGCAACCACCCGAATGGCCACCCTGAGCACCAGCAACCTGTCTCTGCCATGTTTTCCTCTTGTAGGTTCATCATCAGCAACTTTGGCTTTAACTTCAGATGTTCGGGGAGGAGTTTTACCTTTAGGGGGTTCTCCCCTATGATTGCACTACGTGCCTGTGGGACATAGGCGTCAAAGACACTGCGGTGAAGGATAGTCGAGTGGCCAGAGAAATGGTTTGACACTGTTGCCTTCCCAAAGACCAAAAGATCATGGCCGATTCTAACCCAGAGGCGATGTACACTGTGGGGGTGACTTTGGTAAGCGTTTCTATTTCTCTTTCTTCAACTTTTTCTTTTTCTTTACCACCTACATTTTGACTTACACTCTTTCTTTCATTTTTCTGTAGATGATAAATTTTGGAGAATACTGCAAGAAGACCTGCAGACGCCTTTGCCGAGGAGACCACCAGCCACAAGCAATCTCTGGAATGGGCTATTCGAGCGAGGGATGCTGTTATCCAGACAAGAGAAAAGGCTATCAAAAGCCAGGGTGAGGCCGAAAAGGCTCTGGAAACAGAAGATCCTCCCATCGAGTGGCCTTGGCCAAGCTTCAGCTCAAGAAAGATGATGCCCAGAGGCTCGCTGGTGTGAACAAGATAAATCTGGAACAGGTTGAGTTGTCCCTCAAAATCCAGAAAAATACCATTGCCGACCTGAACAAGAAGTACAAAAACTGGAGGAGGCAAATGCCTGGCTAATTACGAAGATCAAAACAGTCGAGAGGCAGGTAGAAGATTTGACCATGGTGAATACGACCCTGAATACTCAAAACACTAGCATGGGCCAATCCCTCGAGCGAATAGAGGATGACAGGAATAGGCTATTGGAGTCGTACGGGAAACTACAAGAGGAAAACACCAATCTTGTGGCGGAGCAGGATAGCCTGAGGCAGAACTTGAACCAAAGCAAAGAGCATGAAACCAATCTTAAAGATCTTCTGTCCAAGGCTACTGATCGCGAGCTTTCTTTGCAAGCTGAAGTAGATCGACTGAATGTGGCTTTAAAGCAAGTACAAAGTTCAATTCCCAACCTTTAGGATCTGATGGTCGAGATGGCACAGTCTCCCGAGATGGCTGAGCAGATTGGCCTGGAGAAGACCATAGCCGTTCGAGCCGCTGCCTTGCAATTTCTGGTGTTTGGTCTTGCGAACTGCTCCAATGTAGATTTCTCCAAATGTTCTTTGCTCTCCTCCATCATTCCAGATCGTCTGCCCAAAAAAAATCTGGCTCTTGGTTAGGTCGAGCCCTCCGCCTGTCGTGAACTGGCTGTGCTTAGGAGTTACCCCCATCTCCGCCATTCCAATGCCATCATCTTCTCCTCCTGAGGTTCCTCCGACAGAATTCCCTCTAAAAGCAAGATCAGAAGATGTCCTTCACCCCCAGCATGATCCAGAAGCAGTTCCTCCTCCTGAGCATAGTCCGCAAGAAGTTCCTTCCCCCAAGCAAAATTGAAACAAACAACTCTTTTCTCTTTTTTTGTAAGCCCTTGGGCTCTTTTTTTTTTTAGTTTTTTTTTAAGCCCTTTGGCTCTTTTTCTTTTTCTTTTGTAAGCCCTTTGGCTCTTTTTCTTTCTCTTTTTTTTTGTAAGCCCTTTGGCTCTTTTATGACTTTTATGAATGAACAGAGATCCCTTTATTCCCCACCATTGCATTTACATTCCTTTTTTTTTTTTTGGGTACATCCATAACCACATTGCCAATTAGAGGACTTAACCATGCTTACTGACTACCCCTCTATCTGATAGAATTAGCGTCTGTCTACTACTATCAGATAGATCACACGGACTTGACGGATCCCAGGGAAAGTGTCGGGCCTTTAAGCCATTTTCTTTTTTCTACTTGCTTTATCACTTTTCCTAGTCGATTTCTCAACCTGCCCTGAGGCTTTTCTGTTTTCGAGTCCTTAGGCCATTTTCTTTTCTAGCCCTTAGGCCATTTTGGTTTCAAGCCAAAGTTAAAGACTACCCCTTAAGTCGATGGGCTTAGTTTTTGACTAAGGCTATCGACTTGCTTTATTACGTTTCTTGGTCGATTTCTCAACCTGCCCTTTGCAAGCCCTTAGGCTATTTTTTTGGTCAAGCCCATAGGTTTTTTTTTTTTCGAGCCAAAGTCAAAGATTACCCATTAAGTCGATGGGCTTAGTCTTCGACAAAGGCTATCTACTTGTTTGAGCGCCTTTTGTCTAGGTTTAATATAGACAACTTTTGATAAAATAGAGCCTTTCATTGAATAAAGGAGGAGGCCTTATACGTAATACCTTTTGAGATTTTTTGAATGCCACGTGCGAGGTATGGCCGATCCACCCATTGTCTCCATGTGATACGACCCCGGTCTAGTAGCCTTAGCAAACGGCCCTTCCCAGTTTGGAGTTAGTTTGCCTTGCTGTGTAGGCTTTGTCACGGCCGTCGAGCGTAGGACCAAGTCACATACTTGAAACAAATTCTCCTTAACTCTGGAGTTATGATACCTGGCTGTTTTTTTGCTGGTATGCTGCTATGTGCAGCCAAGCAGTTTCATTGACATCTTCCAGAAGGTCGAGGTCCATCAGCAGGATGTCTTTGTTGGTATCCTCATGGAAGTTTATCACCCGATAACTCTTCTCCAGCACTTCAACTGAGATGACAGCTTCTAATCCGAAGGCCAGCTTGAAAGGAGTTGATTCGGTTCTCTCCGTGGTGCGATAAGACCACACTACAGTAGGCAACTCTTGAGCCCATAATTTCCTCCTCTTCCACCCGTTGAGCCAGACCATGCAATAAGGTGCGGTTGGTGTTCTCCGTCTGCCCATTAGCCTCTGGATGTGCCACTAATGCAAATCTGTGGCCAATACGATGATCTCAACAGAACTTTCGGAAGACACGGCTAGAGAATTGCGGACCATTATCAGTAATCAACACTTGTGGGATTCCATACCGATAGATCATGTCGAGTCGGAAGAACTCTACTGCTTTAGGGGCGATAACCTTGGCCATTGCCTTCACCTCAATCCACTTATTGAAATAATCGATCGCCACTAGAATGTATTAGAGTTGTCTTTTCACTTGTGGAAACGGCGCCATAATATCCATACCCCACACTACAAAGGGAATTGATGCTGGGATGGCTGCAGTTGAGAACAGGGGCAGTGGGACATGGTAGCATGCTTCTGGTATGGTTCGCAGGTTTTGGCATACTTCTCACAATCCTTCATCATATGGGGCCAGTGATAACCCATTTTAATGATCTTGAAACATATGGTACGATTGCATTGATGGGCTCCACAGATCCCCTCGTGGACCTCTACCATAACATATTCGGCCCTCGAAGGAGGGATGCAACGAAGTAAGGGCAAAGTATGGGATTTCTTGTAAAGTACCTCATCGTGGATGACGTACAACCTTGCCTAGGCCTGTATGCGTCGAGCTTCATTCTTGTCTTCTGGCAGCACATTCTCCCTTAAGTGAGGAGGGGATCCATCTAGCAAGGCTCCACGTCCACAAACATTACTTCTGCTACTGGGTCAGTGCTTGGTTGTGGCAGGTGTTCAACATATATTGGCACATCGAAATTGCTGAGATCATCTTCACTTAAGTGAGAGAGGGCATCAATTTCAGTGTTATGGTCTCTGGGTATGCTGATCATCTCGAACTTCTTAAAGGGCTCGATAAATTGCTTCACCAGGGCCAAGTATTTGGCCAGATGTTCCTGCCGTACTTCATAAACCCTCGTTACTTGCCGCACGACCACCTAAGAGTCTCCATGAATCAGCAAGCGCTTCACCGCGAGCTTCCTGGCTAGTTTAATTCCAGCAACCAGGGCCTCGTGCTCCGCCACATTGTTGGTCGTAGAGAAACCGAAACGCACTGAAGTTAGTACCTTGAACCCCTCAGGGCTAATGAGGACAATCTTTGCTCCAGCCTCTTCCTTGTTTAATGCTTCGTCGATGTACATGACCCAAGAAGGTTCTTTGGGACCAAGGAAGATCTTGACCCTGGCCTCCTTGAGCGCCCTTTGTGCATTTGATCCTTCTTCTTCTTCGCCTGGCAGGGTATTCTCGATCAAGAAATCAGCCAACGCCTGTGCTTTGATGGTTGTCCTAGGTTGGAATTTGAGGTTGAACTCTCCTAACTCAATTGCCCAATTGATCATGCGACCCGACACATTTGCTCTAGAAAGGAACTTGCAGGGTTGATCCGTCAAAATAGTGATGGAGTGAGACTGGAAATAAGGGCGGAGTTTTCTAGCAGCAGTGATCACAGTTAACGCTAGCTTCTCTATAGATTGGTACCTTGTCAGTATTGAGCAACACCTTGCTGATGTAATAAATAGGATGTTGCACCTTTTCTATCTCTTTTATCAATACCCCACTGACTGCACAGGGAGAAACCGCCAAGTAGAGTAGCAGGTTGTCCCCTGTTTCTGGCTTTACCAACAACGGAGGAGAAGATAAATACCTTTTTAGACCCCGAAATGCTTCTTCGCACTTGGCCGTCCATTCAAAACTTTTGGATCCTTGGAGTGTCTTGAAGAAAGGAAGGCACCGATCAGCAGACCTTGACATGAACCTTCTCAATGCCGCGATCCGTCTCGTCAAAACTTGCAATTTGGAGTAGTTAGAGATTTCATGCTTTGGATGGCATCGATCTTAGCTGGATTGGCCTTGATTCCTTTCTGGGACACCATAAAACCGAGGAACTTCCTAGACTGTACACCAAACGCGCACTTCGAGGGGTTGAGTCACATGGAATTCCGTCGAATTACTTCGAACACTTCTTTTTGATCCTTTGAATGATTGGGTGCCTTAGCCGTCTTGACCAGGAAGTCATCTACATACACCTCCATGTTTCGCCCAATTTGCTTCTCGAACACTTTGTTGAGCAGCCTAGGTTGCCCCCACATTCTTGAGCCCGAAGGGCATCACAGTATTACAATATGAGCCTTTACTAGTGATAAAGGCAGTGCTCTTTTCGTCTTCCTTTGCCATTTTTATTTAGTTGTACCTAGAGTAAGCGTATAAAAAAGACAACAGCTCATGCCCGATAATGGCATCTATGAGCTGATTTATTCGAGGCAGGGGGTAAGAATCTTTGGGGTATGCTTTATTAAGATTTGTAAAGTCAATACAAACCCTCCAACGCTCATCGGATTTGGGGACCAGAACAACATTGGCCAACCAATCCAGATAATACACTTTTCGGATAAATCCGGCCTTCAACAATTTATCGACCTCACGGTCGATGATTACTTGCTTTTCAGGTGCCACAGTTCTTTTCTTCTGTTAGATGGGGCGGTGGTGGGAGTCGATATTTAGATGGTGCTCCATGGTTAATCGAGGAATACCTGGCATGTCTTCAGGGGTCCAAGCAAATACATCGTCATTCGCCTTCAGGAACTTGATGAGTTATTTCTTCTGCTCTTTAGGGAGGGCTGAACCAATCAGGAAGGTCTTCTCCAGATGGTCGTCAGAGAATGGAACAGGGATGAGATCCTCAACTGGTGTGGTCCGCTCCACTAGGAAATCATCACGGTACTCGTCCAGTTGGATCACTTGCACGGGTTGATCTTCATCAAAAATAGCCAAGGTGGCTGCGTGACATCTCTTCGACACGGACTGATTGGCCTTGCAGTATCCGACCTCCTACTCGGTTGGAAACCTCATCAGCAGATAATAGGTCGATAGATAGGCCCGCATATTGTTGAGTTCGGATCAACCAAGGATGACATTGTGGCTAAATCGGGTCTTCACCACCATGTACTTTAGGTTGACGCATACTAGGGCAGGGTAGACCCCTAGACGGGTGTTTAGCTGAATCGCCCCTTCACTCGCATCCCCTCGCCATTAAAACCCACCAGTGAGTACCGGATAGGCTTCAGTTGTTCATCCTTGTACCCCAACCTCTGGAAGGTGTCGTAGTAGATAATCTCACAAGAACTGCCAGTATCGACCAGTATGCGACTCACCTCCCATTCTTCTCCAATTGCCATCTTTATCACCAGTGGATCCTCATGAGGAGTAACCACATCGATGAGATCAGCATCACCAAAATAAATGTACCCTTCGTACTTGATTTTCTTGGAGGAAGACTTTCCTGCTGCTTTATTTCTCCCTTTGACTTTCTTTCCCTTAGTCGATTCTTCATCAACTGGTTCGATCACGATCGGAAGCACTTCTCGGCGCATGTGCTCTAGCCACATCGTCACCGTCATGCACTCCAGGTTGCTCAAGCTGACATGTTCATTGTCACCCAAGCCAAGATCCTTCTCTGGTCCAGCTTTGCCCAACAGCTTCTTGGGCGGACTCTCTTCGCGAATTGTCTTCGTTTTGCCTGTAGCTCGTCCCTTCATCATCACCTAGTTGTTCTAAGGAAGGAGATTGACCTGTCCCATAAACCTCCACTGGGGTGATCTTGGTGGTGGAAGAGGCCGATTGTTGACCCCTTCATTCCTTGTTGGTGTTGCTGTAGGGGGAGGTAGAATAGGTACCACCGCTGGTACATGAGGAGGAGGTTGTGCTGGCCGCGGTCCCACGAACTCTGTCCACCGCCCATGCTGAATAAGATCCTCGACCAACCCCTTGAGGTGTCGACAGGAGTTGGTGTCGTGCCCATGGTCCTGGTGGTGCGCACAGTACAATCAACGGTTACGCTCCTTTGGCTTGGATATCATTTTGGGTGGGGGAACGAGAAGAGTATCCCCCGGCTTGATGTTCATGATCTCAACCATGGTGCAATTGAGTGGTGTGTATTCTGGTGCTGGTCGGGTCGGATACAAGTCCTTGGCTACTACTTTGGATTTCTTGCTGGTTTCCCCTTCTTTAGGGGCTTTCTCTACTGCTTCACTCTTTTTCTTCTCCCCCACAACTGGGGCACTATTCATACGTCCAGGCAACTCTACAACTGCTTCAGCTCTTAACGCGTATCTATCACATCTGCTGAAGATTTCAGCATGGGTTCTTGGTCGCTTCTTGTTGAGTGAAAAAACTAACTGGGGGTTGAGGTAGGCCTTCGACAGGGTCAATACCACCACATCAGGCTGCAGATCTTTGATTTCGCTGCCGCCCCTAGAAAACGGGTTATGAATGGTTGGAGGGGCTCCTTTTTGCCCTGCTTGGTCGCCATTAGGTGGGACAGATTCTTCTTCTGTGTTTGACTCCCCTGAAAATGGGAGAGGAACAGACTACTCAGTTCCTTAAAGGTTCCCATAGATTTGGGAGGCAGATTATTGAACCAGGTTCTTCCCGTATCCGTTAGAGTGAATGGGAAAACTCTACAACAGAGGGCATCGTGGTGGCCGTAGATGATCATCCCCATCTTGAAGTTGTCTAGATGCTTTTTCGGGTCTGTCTTTCCATTGTACCATCACACATTAGGGAAGGCAAAGTTGAGGGGAAGGGGGTGGTTCATCACCTCATCTGTCAAAGCTTTCTCCGTATCATAATCCTAGGGCCCCGTTTGATAACACTCCAGCTCCTTACTTCTTAGCTCCGGAGCTAATCCGGAGTAGAATGACGATTGATAAACATGGTTCAAGTTTTGACTCCCATGGAGTGAACCGCTCCAAAAATGTCTCTGGGAGCTAAAAAATTGGAGCTAAAAAAACTTACTTCTCTTGCTCTGGAGCTATTACTACTATTGACTGCCATCACCACCTCCACTAGCACTGCCATCACCACCTCCACTAGCACTGCCATCATCACCACTACCCCTCCACCGCCACCATCCCCACCACTACCCACAGCTGCCACCACCACCACCACCACTGTCGCCGCCACCACCACCACCGCTACCGCCGCCGCCACCACCACCACTTACTAGCACTGCCGCCACCACCACCCACCACCTTCCACCATCACCGCCACTACCACCCACCACCTTCCACCATCACCGCCACCACCACCACTGTCGCCACCACCACCCACCCACCACCTACCACCACTGCCACCACTACCGCCACCTCCACCGCCACCACTACCGCCGCCACCGCCGCTACCAGCACTGCCGCCACCACCACCCACCACCTTCCACCATCGTCGCCACCACCACCACCCACCACCTTCCACCATCACCGCCACCACCACCAACGTCGCCACCACCACCCACCCACCACCTACCACCACTGCCGCCACCGCCACCGCCACCACTGTCGCCACCGCCACCACCCACCACCACCGCCGCCACCACCACCCACCAGCACTGCTGCAGCCACCACCCACCAGCACCACCAGCCCCCCCACTGCCGCCACCACCACCACCACCACCAAATAGTATTCTGGAAGCATAGTCTTTTAATTTTGAAGCAGCGTTATCAAACAACATTCTACTCCAAAAATCCTGACTCCGGAGAAGAAGTAGAAAACGACTCCGGACCAGAAGTAACTCCATGGGAGCTGGAGTGTTATCAAACGGGGCCTAGAGGACCTCAGAATCGACCCCCCTCTCCACATGCTGTACTCGGTCCATTAGGTCCTTCACTAAGCGTTCTAGCTTGGCGGTATTTTCGTTCGTGCTTGGAGTGCTCCCAGCAGATGGTGTTGTTGCAACTGGTACGACTGGTGGTACCACTGCGACTTGCGGAACTGCCGCAGCTCTTTCTTTTCGGCTGTATCGACTCGCTCCTGGGTTACGGCCGCCCGATTGATAACTTATATATTTAATTAAGACCTTCTCCACCAACCCGTGCTATCGCGCGTGGTATTGCATGAAGGTTTTTGGCGCGGTACAAGCTTCAGTATTTGGCGCGCTGCACTGGCCTCTTCTTTCCCCACCCTAGCCCATGGGAATCACCCTAGCCCTTGCTTTCAGCTTCCTTACCGCTCTGTGGGCTTCTCTGACTAGCACTTGCGCCACCAATGTTGGAAGATCAACCCGCATCACAACAAGTTTGTGGAGAAGTTGGTCTTAATGGGGAGGGTGGGATTCCGGAAAATCTGGAATTTGAGCGCATAGCACGGTGGCTTCAAATATATCAATCATGCCAGAGCAGTATCCTCCACCAAGGAGAAAAGAGCCTTTAAAAGGACGGGCCGCTGCCCACCTTAGTTTCAAAGAGCGAATAGTAGTTCGGATGGGCCAGCTTTTTCCCGAGGAAAAATGGAAAAATATCATTTCAGTTCGAGAAGGAGTAGCACGAACTCTCGTTCTTTTGCCTTCTTTCATGCGAAAGTTGACCAACTTCTTGATCAATTGTTTTTGCTCACCATCCAAGCCCCCCATATAGCTGAGAATTTTCGAGCGATTGGAACCTGCTTTCGATGACGAGGCCGATAAATTGATATTACGCAATCGTTACTGTCCATCTTTATCAGCCAACTCCCCTCTTGGCGGCTACCCGCAGTCGTTTGGGACCGGGGATTCTACTAAAGAAAGGGAAAGAATAACGATTTTGATGAGCTATTCATCCCTTCGGCCACATTGGGTAGGTCAGTCTCGCTCTCTCTTGTCGGTAAGTATATCTGTCGTGGTATTGCTGTCGTGTCGTGCCGTTCCAGTAGTATTGGTGAATTAGTAGTTTTTGGGGGGGAGTGCTAAAAGGTTTTTAAAGACCGTAGCCAAATGCAAGGGATTCCCGGGGCCCGAACTAGAGCGGAGGCGGCAGGGCAGTTATTCTCATAAAAGAAATAAACGAGAACAGGCAGGGAGGTACTAGTAATTAACCTACTTACCGCCTTGCTGATTCGAAAGAACTCCGTGACACGGACTTTGGGGAAAGAAGGGAAGGATTGATTGCCCCAGAAAGACTGGAGTACAACGTAGCCAAAGTAGGACTATTCCAACGGACTAGAAAGTTCTTCCATTATGATCTTTCCTATGATTACTCACAATGGCCTGGACAAGTGGGCACGAGTACTAAGAAGTCCAATAGGACTAAGGCGTCAATATTGAACCATTGGGTAGAGAAGGACTGACGCCAAATCAAGGACCAAGATCCCCCAAAAAAGCATTGGCTTCTTAGCTGAAATATTGAATGCTTACGGAGCTTGCTGCTTTGTAACCTAAGCGGTATAGCTAACTAAGCTTACTCATCAAGGGCCGAACTGTTGCTAGTTCTCGAGCGTCAGCCTTACAGCGGGCGGCTAGGCAAGCTATCCTAAGTAACAACACATTGCTAGTGTTTGGCTAGCTCGTATAGTAAGACGAAGGCGAGACATGCTTTAGGCAGCGAGCCAGGCTTTAGGCAGCGAGCCCTATAGCAATAAACATTTGGGACCGAAGCAGCCAGAGGGTTGCTAGCTGAGCTCTTTCCTTTTGCTTCTAGACTTTTCCCCCACTCTTTATTGGCTCGTGTAGTATACTGAACTCGTTCCTCGCTACACGGCCGGCCTAGAAGAGGTAAGCATAGTCCTATAGCCTATGCTAAGGTAATAAGAAAAAGAAAATTCCTTCCTTGCTTTTTCGTCTGATGATGCATATGCTGTGCCTGTTTATGCGTATGCTTGTGCGTGTGTATATGTGTATACAGCTTTGGATGCGTGCGGGAGTGCTACTTCGGGGAAGAAGGGGGGCCGAAGAGGGTCCAACACTCAACGAGCAGATTTTGTGAGCGATTTTCCTTTTTCCTTTTTATCTTGACCTCGGTTTTATAACCATATGGGTTCCAGGGGTGTTCCGAGTCACTCTTGAAATTCTTCGCTCGTAAGGCGAGCACTGAAGCTTCTTTGGCGAGGGCAGGGCGATTATAGGTGACGTCTCGTGGGAGACCTCCTGCGTCTTGCTTCATCGACCCTAGCTTGGGCGTCCTCTCTAGCACATCTTGCCTCATCAACCCTTTTCTGAGCCTCACGAGCCATGTCACACTTTGTTTACATCCTCCCTCGAGCCCTTCCATTTTCATTTTTCGACCCAGTCGGTCGTGGATGGATGATCTTCTCGAGGCTGCGGGGGACTTGTGACTACTCTCGACTACTTCAGTGGCCTCATATGCCGGGATGTACTGAAAATTAGGTTCCCGATATAAGTCATTTCGACCCCTACTGGGATATGAATCAACTGAGTGATTGGCCAGCATGGACCTTGGCGAGGCTGCTCTAGGGGCAAAACGATGAGAGTGACGAGATTTTTGGGGTACTTCCGGGATATTCACTGGTGGAGTAGAGGCTGCCGGCACACCCATGGGTCTCTGTTGCAGTAGTTCCATCTGTGTGGCCAGTTGTTGAGCCAACTGGTAAAATTGACCTCTAGTGTCATATGGAGAGGGATCTGGCTCCGCTCTCCCTTCTTTAGGATGGACTTCCGGGGCCCTTTCTTCGTGGGCCACGGGAATATCTACAGGTTCTTTTGAAGCATCTCCATTAACCCGATGAGAACGGGTCTTGCGCAAGTTATAAGCGCTTTCGGATCTTCCCGCTGGTACCATGGGTAAAATGTATGAGTTGATTTAGGAGTACGAAAGATGTAAAGGGAGAAAAGGTGTGAAAGTTGTGTATGGATTCTTTCTTTGGGTAAAGTAGGAATGAAACAAAGGTTTTGGGAGCAAAGTATGTCAAGGGCCCCACGGTGGGCGCCAATCTGTTGTCGATGGATTCCGTTGGGTGCTCCAGATGATGCCACGTAGCTACAAGACAGGTAGGACAGTGAAGTGGGTGGGTTTTACCTCGGGGCCACTCCGATGCCAAAGTCAGTAGGTCTCCAAGACAAACAGAATGAAGCTCTAAGTAAAACACCTAAGCTCCTTTTAGAGGGGGTTTCTTGAGATACGGGAGTCCCAAAGGCTTTCTCTTCCTAGTAAAGAAGATAAATAGTGAAAAAGTTGGATATTCAGAGGGAAATTGGATAAAGTAATAGTACCTCAATGTGAAAAATCTCGGATCCTTTGCACCCATAACACTCACACTTTTATAGGATTATTTTGAAGCTTCTCGAGCAAGCTTCTTCTCCACCTACCACCGTCTCCATCACCTACTGTAGGGGACAGAATAGGACGGATGGCTACGACCCCTTAGGAACGGCGCATACACATCACATCCTCTTTTCTTGATTCACGTGTGTCATCCTCGACCTGTTATTTGTCCACATCAACCACCTTTCGACTATATTGACCCCCTTTTATCCTTCTTCGAACGAATTCGACGTCTTTTATGGAAATATCCCTTATCTTCGGTTGAAATCAGTCCCATCCGCCCACAATCCATTTATGGTTGTTGTTGGCATTTATGAGCAAGCATTAGTTACTCACCTTATTTTTCAATCTTGTCGCATCCCCATTAATGCACTAGCAGGAGGTTGAGTAGCCTTTCTGGCCAATCAGTCAACAATGTAGGCTGTAGTTGATCACACAAGCCGTGAGGGGTGCCCTTTGGAGTAATTTTCCACCCGTTCAGTCCATCCTACGGTTCAACATTGCCCCACGTGAGTTATCTCAAGAAGGCTCAAAAGATCCCTTACTGACAGCCAGATGCCATCTCATCTTACTTTCCCCTAACACTAGGAGTTTCCAATTAAATGTTCTGGATTGAGTTCATTATTCAAGCTACAGGTCCGTATTGCCTAGACTCTGGTCAAGCCTGTTGATTAGCATGCCGGTCAATCGTGATTAACTGCTTTGAGTCTTTGACTAATGCTTTGAATAAGTCAAAGCATTCAGTCAGCAATAGCAGATTTTATATCATTACGCGAACATAATCTGTTTTGGAAAGATATTCCCATGTACCAAAGCTTCTTTGGTTGTGTCTCAGTTGTTAAAAACTCCCCTCAAAATGCAACTGAAGTCTCCTTTTTTAGTCTCAATTCTTAACTGACTGATTATCGTAATCCTTATACTTTAAAAACATATTCCTGTGAGTAAAAGGTTCTGCATCAATATTAACCTGTGCCAGAAAACATCCCCCCGGGTTGCAGTTTGGAAAAGAATAAAAATATGAAACTAATATCAGGATTACAATGAAGGATATAATCAAAACTGAGAAAAGAAGAATAGAAACTTTTTTTTTTTTTTGGGGTGTGGGGTGTGGGGTGGGGGTGGGGGTGGGAGTGGATGGATATGCATGATTCATACCTCTTCATCTACTCTACTGTCATTTTTATATTGAGAAAGAAGAGGTTTTTTATCTTCTTTTTTTTTTTTATCCCTTTTCCCTGAGGGGTTGGATATGCTTAATTCTTTCCACTCAATGTGCTCTACTGCTGTCAAAATTGGGATTTTTTACGTAATAAAAATTGGATTGTTAAATATCAATATTCTCTTAATATAACTGTAAGTTGCACTTTCCAAATGCTTATTGTGATTATGCACCCTTGGAGCAATAGATAACTTCTCTTCCTGGCTGATTTCCTAATTCCTATTCATTGTAGTTTTTTCTGGACTGGTCCTAACAAAACTTTTGCTTCATGTTGGGTTAAAAGAGAATCTGCAAAACCATATTCTGCTTTCTGTAAAATCATTACTGTTACTGAATGTTGTAGTTTTTAATACTCCCAAGTGCTTTTATCCTTGCAGAAGCTTATTCATGGTTTATTCTGATTATTTTTACTTGTTTCTGATGTTACAAATTTCTTCTTTCTTCAAATTGCATCTAAGTTCCTTATCAAAGGACACTACCCATTTCCATCCTCATCATCATTGGATCCTGTTTCAAATTGATGAACATACTTACCTTGTACTCTCACGAAGATCTGAGTTGTGAACTATATGTGTCAAATTTAGAGCTAACCATGTGTATATGGTACTGAATTAGTCTAATAATTATGATGATGTTCTAGAGTCAGCTACTCTGTCCTGCTTTTGAAAGATTTGATCTGAGCTGCCCCAAGTATGTTGAGCCTGAACCATAACTTCTCAAATTATTGTGGAACAATTCTATGGTGACTATGAGGAAGTGCAATAGCATTTTCATCTACTATTTCCCTCCAGAATGGTAATCAGGGTCACTCAATATTTCTGCCATGGTTGTGGAGAGTTCAGTTTTAAGTTGGTCGTCAACTTGGCCACTCTGACCTCATGTCTTTTTTTTTTAGATCGTTCGAGTTTAGTATAAGTAACCTGTATGTTGAATCTAAAACATCGAAGGCATGAAGTCTTGATCAATAGTTGACCCATGAAATAGGGTTTCCACCAGCAAACATAGTCTTGGTTTTATTAGGTTGTTAGTCCTTACATTATGGACCTGGTTTTTTCTTGATGATTTAATATTAACCGACTCAGTCAGATGAGTTGAGTTGGTGGTACTTTTTGAGGAAAAAGGAAATACGCTGAATTTAATACCTTTCTAACTTGATGAGGATTTGGAAGGATTTTTGAAGGCAAGAAGAAGAGTGAAAGAAATGGTTGACTGGTTCATTGATCCCAATTTTGGATTGGGTGATGGCAGGAGAGGATCTTGAAGAAGCATCTTGAGGATCCCTTGGAGGTAATATCACATCATTCATTTGGAACTGAACTCCAATATGTCAGTCCTCCATTTTAGCGCTTGAACACATGTAGAAGCTCTTTTGTGAAGACGTTCCTATGCACCAAAGGCTCTTTGACTGCTTCAATTGATAAATAATTTCCCCAAATCACAACTATGTCAGTTTCTAGTCTTTTTTTTTTTTTTTTTTTCAGTGAATATCATTTTCTAATCTCAATTCCCAACTGACTGATTGTCATAATCCTTATACTTTGAAAACATAATAAGTTTTCTCAGTTCTAACCTGAGACAGTGAACATCTGGAATCAATAAAATATTGACCCTGAACACCTACCCCCCCTGGGTTGAAGTTTGGAAAAAAGAATAAAAATAAGAAATATATTTTATCGAAGATGACATAAACGGGAGAGGATGGATATGAATGACTCATGCCTCTTCTAGAGTCAAATTCAAACTGAGAAACATAATTTTATAACCTGAGACAGAAAACATCTGCAATCAATGAAATTGACCCTGAACCCTCCCTCCCCCAGTTGAAGTTTGGAAAAAAAGAATAAAAATAAGAAACATCTCTCAGGGTTACAACTAATTAGGAAATAATCAAAGATCATACATGCGGGAGGGGATGGATATGCATGATTCAAACCTCTTCACATACTCTACAGTCACTTTCATACTGAGAAATAGGAAGAACATTTTTTTTTAAAGGGTGTAAATATGAATAATTCATACCCACTTAATTAGCTCCACTTCAGTAAAAATTGGTGTCTGTTTTTTTTATGTAATAAATTTTTTATTGGTAGTTATTAATTTATAAGATCTTTAAGTTAACACTTTCCAAATGCTTGTTGTGGAAAAATAAACTAAAGGGGATGGTGACCATGCATCCTTGGAGCAATAAAACTTCAGGTAGGTTTTATTATGATGTGCAGGTAGGCCTTACCATACTGAGGTTGCTTAGCTTTGCTAGTTTGCTAGCTAAATCCAGATAATTTTGAGGTTTTGAGGATTTGTAAAATATTTTATTGCCTCTTGAGGATGAATCAAAATATCCTAGTAAACAGGTTTGCAAAAAATAAAAATAAAAATAAAAATTAAAGGGCTACCAAAGGTTATAATTTCTCAGTTCACCATTTGGGTGGCAACAAAATGCAACCTTTTAGTTAATTAGTAGGTCAAGTTTACTGCAAAATCATTTTATATATGTGACTATATGAATGACACCTCTATAAGTGTATTTAGAATAGCATACATTCTTTTAATTTCCCATTCTCTTGTTCTGAAAAGTTCTTTAAGTCAGGGTAAAAAATGTTTTTTCACAAAAGAAATTTGAAAGTGACCTAATATTATGTCTTTGTCTCACACATTTTTAAAGATGTGTAAAATGACAAGAATTTACTTTTACTAAGAAAAAAAAAGAAATTTTCATCTATCACCCAAGTTTTTTAAAAACATCATTTACCACCCAAATTACCCAAACATTTATCAAAAAGATCCAAAACCATATAACAGAGACATCAGTTGTTGATGTCAGTCGTTGGAAAATTCATGAATGAAAATAATACCTTTATTGTAAGGGAAAAAGTTTAATTTACCTTTATTTATTTATTTTTATTTTACCCTCCATTTCGAGTTTTGTTTAGAATTCTAAGTCCCAAAATTTTACTATTCCTTCCAACCCTAACTTCGAACTCCCAATCTCACCTTCACTTTGCTACTCCAATCGCCGACGATGTTTTTGTAGTCCGTAGAAAACGATGTCGTAGCACATAAAGTCATTTGTTCAATTAGGGGTTGTTCTAGTGATTCTTTTTCTTCCTTTACTCTGCTACTTCACTCTGCACGTCATCTCTGGCGGCAAATACTCAACGACGATGATGGAATCTTCCTCCAATGCAACTAAAAGTGTAGCAATAGTAGCAGGAGAAGAAGAAAATAGAGGAATCTTGTTCCTTCTGAAAGCTAACAAATGCTGCTTCTGTGATTTCGACGTTTGTCTTGGTTGTGAATTATTTGAGAACACGATAGTAGTAGGAGATGATAATAGTAATAACGAGAAGACCAAGATAAAGACGAAGCAGAAAAAGAAGAAGAAGAAGAACAAATACAGGGGTGTTCAACAGAGATCTTGGGGCAAATGGGCTTCGAAAATCTTGGATCCTCGACTTCAGGTTCATGTCTGGCTGGGTACCTTTAATACAGCAGAAGAGGCTGCTAGGGCTTACGATAGGGCAGCCATTGAATTCTTGGGCCTGGTGCATTCCTTAATTTCCCTCTTCCTCATGACACTCAGACCCAGAATCAAAATCAAAACTTACCGACGGAATAGGGCCTGGAGCCAGTGCCCGAAAAGCAGAGTGGGGATCCCTTGGAAAGTTATGTCCTCTTGCCGAAGGCGATGGAGGAGATGCAGACAGTAGTTGAACCAAGGGAAACAATTGAACAAAAGAGTGATCTGAGTTGCGATGGAGTGATAAGGGAGCACGAACTACTTGAGGGGTGGATTATTAAAAATGGATGAGGCGCCGTTTAACATTTTTAAGTTTAAAATGACAAGGGTATAAACGTCTACACACAATTTCAACTCTTTCTCGTTAGTTAATAGACTAACGTTTGGGTAATTTGGGTGGTAGGTGAAAATTTCCCATGAAAATAAGAGTGTTATACTAGGAGGACAAAACATAGGGTTCTAAATTAGATGACACCTCAGAGATGTCAATAAGAAAATTCCTCTCCCTTATATATATATTTTTGATCAATAGTGAACTCTAACCTTTAAAGTTGACAAACCTTGTCTACCCTGCGGGGATAGCTCAGCTAGCAAAAGATCAACATCTCAAAATGAAGAGGCCATGAGTTAAATTCTCCTTCCCCTTTTTTTTTTTTTTTTTTTTTTATTTTTGTTTTACTGGAAATGGTATTGTAATTAACTACTTGTGCATGTTAGTGACAGTTTGCTGAAAAGTACCTTATAAAAAAAGTTTGGAAAAGACCAGCTTGGGAAAGCAGAGTTTTTTGTTTTTTATTTTTAGGATAAGTAGATTTTGCTACTGGTTCTTGCCCAAGACTCTCGGGGCTGACACCTGTCAAGCAGGAAGCAAATTAAGCGGTAGAGAGGGGGGGGGGGTTCCTTGAACCCTTGTGGCACTCCGATACCTAAGTCAGAACCGGAAAGCAAGCACTTGGGAACTCGGTATGCAAAGGATACGACTAGTAGAGTGAGGTTTAAGCAATTTGATTATGGAGAGAGTGATTGTAAAAATGTTGAATCCAGTTACCTTTGTTCGCGGGGGGTGGTTAAGTGGCATGGAGGCACGATTTTAGGAATGAATCGAACAGTTATGTGGATCTCAAGGCACATTCTAAATCTTTCGGGGACGTTATCATCATGGGATGGAGTAAGTTGGTGGACGCATCTATTTATCCCTTAGAAGTTGGGATCATGCGGAGGTGGGACTGTCTTTTAACTGTTTGATGAAAATCCGACGATAGTTATCCAATAACTGCTCCTTGATCATAGCTCAACAGGATCACTAATGGCTAACACGTGGTAGCATGCGATGAGTGCCCTGTTGATTGTTGTTACTTTATGGTTATCCCAAAATCGTGGGGATAATTTTGTCCTTTTAACTGCCTGATGTAGTAGCATCTTACTATGTAGCCTGAGATGGTGACATGTGTCTTGCCAGATAGATGACCAACGTTGAACACGTGTCCTCATTGGTTGGCCGATGTATTATCACCCTAACAGTAGATAATTATTAAACATAGAAAAGATAACACCAACAAGCTAGACCATCAAAGGATGGGAGTAAGATCAAAATAGACAAAAACAAGGGAGGAAACCTCAACACAACTAGGCCACCAAAGGCAGATCCCAGAATACAACGACAAGAGAACTAAGTCCGGGGACCAAATCTAGGGGCCATAGGGAGGTTTGAGAACAGATCGGAATTGCTTGGGCTACACTCTAAATCGAGAGCTTCTTCGCAGAAAAGAAGGTTAACCAAATGACATGCCATTGGGATGACATCTATTCTCTTCCCCATCATTCTCTTAACCAGACCCTCCAAATAACTGAGTAGGGCCCTTGACTACAGGTTGTAGTTCCTTCATTTCCATTGGTCTATCTCTGATTGACAGCTCATCAAAATTGGTGAACAGATCGAATGTGCAAGAGTCTCAAAGCAATTGGAGCTGATCTCTTAGTTTGCCTATGGCCAGTAGTCAACGCATGGGTTTCCCTTGCAGGCTTCCACCATCTACGATTCCGAGACACTAGCTTTAAAAAGAGAATAATTCACTTGTATGTACTTCTATTCTCTTTGGGATCTCATCACCGTCCATACCTAGTGGGTCCCACGCCACATCGATAGTGATAGGATCCCATGGAGACTACATGTACATGTAGGTGATCCGAACTCCTCCAAGATACTCTTTTGTTGCTCTTATCTAAGATCAACATCTGGCCATTCTGAGCCATTCCCAAAACTTCCTTAACCCTAGAACAATGAGCCAGCTCAGCTTCCACCTCAGAAAACTACTCACCCCTATTATCCCGAGAACCAGAGCCTATCAATCCAGAAGGCACTCTAGATTGGTGTGGCCGTTCAAGGGCGCAGGGTGGGCTGCATGGGGTTCACACATCATCCTCCAAGTTGATGATGAAGGAGGACCAACTTGTGCAAGTGGACGTTTAATGAGTGGATAGATGCATGCATGGCTACAGTCCACTTCGGCCGCTTTCTCTATGGATAAAGCTCGTCTCTTTGGTGGCAACCACAATTGTTTTGGGCTTGATCTGGATTGGGGCCGATCCGTTACAGGTCCGGTGTCAGCTGTTTTTGGGATTTTAGGACCGATCCTGATGCGGATCAGTTGATCCGGACCCATAAAATGCGTATTTGCCCACTACATTGTTTTTTTTAAAAAATGATTTTTCTATATTTAGTTGGACTATTTTGACATTTGACCTAAACCGATTCGTCGAGTTACATAAATGTTTGATTTTAATATTATAATTGAACTAAGTAAAATTTAATTCTATTTTGTTGAATAGTCAACCAACATGGTTATAACACACGTGGGCCAAAATGAAGTTGAGTGTGCTTTTATAACCTTTGGCTTTTTTCATGCTTCGTTTCCCAATGAAGGTTTGGAATGAAGACCCAATAAAAGACAAGATTACTAAACAAGAAACTCATTAAGATAATTTAAAAAATAAATAAATAAAATAAGAGAAAGAATAATTCAACTAATAATCATTTCTCCATGATCAATAATATCATTAGCTAAATATGATTGAAGTAAGAGGTTTTAATGTACACGTTACGTATATTATTTTAGACACGAGATGAACATGAGATGTACAATTATAATTGAATTTAAAAATGATTTACTCAAATATTTCATGTCTCTATCCATGAATTCAGTAAAATAGACACTAATTTTACATTTAAACTAGTGTATTCACATGGCAAAAGAATGATAAGGTTGAGTTGTAGTCGTAGTCAAGGCTATTCTCTTTAAAATCGTAGTCGCCCTCCATAGTGCAAACTGGGTTCCTTGCAAATCAATTTCTAAGATAGAAACAATCAAAAAAAAAAAAAAAAAAAAAATGTAGAATGTATTACATTTACTTACGTTCATGGTTTATTCAGAGATTCAAAATGTTATGCTTAATAAGTAAAATCAATACAATAGTTGTGGGACTAACATTATTGTTAATCTTCTTTATATATATATATATATATATAAAAGAAGATACACTACCAATGATTGTCTCCACAGAGTATACCCAATCATCATGTCTCTACCACAAGGCTTGTCTACTGACCATTTAGATGGAAAGGTGCTCGTCTCCATTTGTACAGTCCTTCCAGTTGTGCTCGTCTCCAATGTGTGTATTGAGTGCACTCTAGCCGTTAGATCATTCACTAGACCAATTGCACAACTTGAGACGAGTTGGACCACATTCAGATATGTCATCAATAGTCATACTCATTGATTATTTAAGTGTTTATTAAGAAGAGACAAATCTCTCCAACATCACTTATGAAAAGGTAAATTAATATTTTGAATCTACTAAAATTTAAAACATTAAAATCCAAGATATGACTAGATAAGAGTATCAACTAAAAAGACTAATTCAAATTAACCTAAAAAAATAGAAAGAATAAATAAATTAATAGTCATTTTGCCATTGTTCAATAATATCATCGGCTAAGCATGGTTGAAGTACTCATAATCAAGAAAAAGATGCCCAAACGAATTTGTGTTGAATCAGACCCAAAAAATCTATCTTGTAAGTGTGAACATCGTTGTCGCACTGTTTTAAATAGGATGTGAATGGAGAACGGTCAGTTCGGCCGATTTCATCTTGCTCGAGTCCCTAAACCATATTTCATTAAGACTAAGTCTATGTTTGGAAATCATTAAAATGGAGGAGAGAGAAAGACATATAAATTCATCTTTATTTCTTCTTATGTTTTTTTTTTCTTTTTTTTCTCTTACCTTCTAAAACTAGCCTAAAAAAAAGAAAATTTTAATAATAAGTAACCCATGAAGGGGTATTGGTGGTAAATTAATATTATTAATGCACTTTTAGGAAGTAACCTGGAAAAAGGAAATAAAGTTGTGTTTGGGCCCCACAAGAATTAAATACATCTTGCGTGCACCATCTTGGAAGCCCGGTCGACGAAAGATTCAGTCACAAATTGGTTCGCTTTAAATACCCGATCCCCTTTCACTCCTTCCTCTCCACTACAAATCTCTCCTTTCAATCTCTCAATTCAAATTCCATCTCTTTCTCTCTCTAGGTTCGTAGTTTCATTCTCTCTGGTTTTCATTTCTTCAAAGCTAAAATAACTCTCTATCTCTGTCATGGCGAGCTTTCATGAAGCTTCAGCTCTGGATCTCATGAGTAACAACAGTCTCGATGATTACGCTTCATTTGACAGTTTCATTAGCGAAATCTCTAACATGTCTGCAACATTTGAATGTTTCATTAATGAATTCCCAAATTGCTCTTCAAAAGAGTCGTCTGTTGGATCCGAATCTTTCTGTTCTGGAACAGTGAGCTCTGAATCTCTACCTTCTGCTAAGCTCGAAACTGAGTTCTTTGATGACATCTTTACATCTCCGATGTCCAAACCTCTGGTTCCAAATTCAGAAATCTCAGTCTTTGATTACATTAACTTTAGTGGAAAACAGGACAACGGAGATGTCAATATGATATCTTTCAGCGATAATGATCAAAACCATTTCTTTCAATGCGAGAAAAAGCCTCAAATCATGGACTTGAAGAACTCGAACACTTCAACTTCTGCTTCTCGTCGACCATCGCTGAAGATTTCTCTCCCTCCGTCACAGAAAATCGAATGGTTCGACTTCTGCGAACCTAAACCTGCTCAAGCTCCAGCTCCAGCTCCAGCTCCAGCTCCAATTCCAGCTCCAGCTCCGAAACCTTGTAATTCAGAGGAGAGAAGACACTACAGAGGCGTAAGACAACGTCCATGGGGAAAATTCGCTGCGGAGATCCGAGATCCAAACAAGAGAGGATCCAGAGTTTGGCTCGGTACCTATGAAACCTCCATTGAAGCAGCCAGAGCTTATGACAGAGCAGCGTTCAAGATGCGTGGAAGCAAAGCCATTCTCAATTTCCCTCTCGAAGCTGGTAAGACATCAGAGCCAGTTTCAAACAATTGCAGAAAAAGACGCAGAGAAACTGAAACAGAGGAAAAACAACAGCAACAGCAACAACAAGAAGCACCACCATTGAAGGCGGTGAAAATCGAATGGTCGCCGCAATCTGAAGTTACGGCGCCGGTGCCGGTGCCGGCGCAGTCTTCGTCAGGTTGCCCGTTGACGCCGTCAAGTTGGACGGCAGTCTGGGAAGGAGACGTTAAGGGTATCTTCAACGTGCCGCCACTGTCACCGTTATCTCCTCATCCTCATCTCGGGTATCCTCGGGTCATGGTCAGCTGATTATCTGAGAGATTAGGGATCCGTATCCTCCTACCAGTGGTCTGGGAGGACAGTGGCAACTTATCTCAGATGGTTGTCACGTGGCTCTCGATGAATCTGAGACCCACGTCAGAGTCGATACCCAGCCGACAAGCCAAGCTAAATGAGTGAGATTTTCATTTTTTTTAATCTGTTCATCAGATTGAATGGATTTGGAATATTTCAAAGAGGCTGACAACAGCTAGGCTTAAAATTTCAAATTTCGGTTAAAAATTGTTTGTGGGTCTTGAGTCATCACCTAATAATGTAGAATGAGTTGAATTTCACTCCCACTTCCAGTAGATCTCTCTGGTGTACAGTATTAATCATTGATAATGTTGTAATGAATCAATCATGGTTTTCAACTTATGATTTGGATACAGTTCTAAGGCTTGATTCACTTATGGAAATAGTATTTTTGATTTTGACAGATCTTATATAGTAAATAAAAAATAATAATGAAACAATGATTAATTTAGATATCTATCTCTCTTCCATTTTATTTTATTTTTCTTCATATCCAAACATAATATTCCATCTTAGTCTTCCTGATCTATGCAACTAGGTTGGATCTACCTGTTGATCAAATATTTTTTTATAGATAAAGTTCAATTTTTAATAGTTGAAACTTCAGTTCAAATTGGAGTTTGACAGAGTCAAAATCAATGGTCTAACCGGTTGAGCCAGAGTATTTCTAAGGCAGGCTGGTTGCTGTGTTGCATTAAAGTATGCAAGGATTTGCAATTTGCATGATCTTGGCCAGAACATAACTAGTTCTTAGCTTAAAGATTATCTTCTGATGTCTAGTCTCTTCCTTAGTGAACTTGTAACTTAGCGGTTGGAATTCACAAATATACTGATATATTGATATATATATCGAGTGAATATCTTTGGTTGTGAGCTCTTACATCTTTTTAGATGTAATATTTATTTTTCTCTTACTAAAGAAAAATTTAATAATTAAATTTAGAATTAATTGGAATTAATTGTGCAATTAAATAATAATTATAAAAGTTTCAATTTCAGTTTGGTTTAATTTTATATTACATGGAACCAATTTCTTTTCTTCCCCCCCTCTCTCTCTCTCTCTCTCTCTCTCTCTCTCTCTCTCTCTCTCTTTTGGATTTACAAGTTATAGATGATAATTTTGCTCATCTTCATAAGGAATAATTGGCTATAATTGTGTGGGATCAAAATTGTATTTTCATTTATTTTGACACTGGATGCTCAGAAGTAAAATAAAGTACATGAAAAATTTTATTTTCTCCACTTAATTTTATGGTTTTCTTAAACATGAAATAACAGATCCCACTATAAAATTGTGAATTCCTTTTTCTTTCTTTGATTTTTGAGTAAACATGGAATAACTCCAACCTTGAAGTATAGGTTAAATGTGAAATCGAAAAAGAATCTTTCTTGCATTTAGACTTATAAAGTCAATGTTCAAATGAAAATTTTTTTATATGAGTAAATATTTTATTGACTAAAAAAAGAAAAACACGACAAGCTAGACCCTCACGAGAGACTAAAATAAAACAACACAACAGAGCAATAATAACAAAAGAGATAGGTTACAATATAATTAAGGTCCAATAAAGAGAAGAAAACAACTACTACACAACATACTCATTTTTTTAATGTTTCGAATATGACTAGAAGAAATACGAATACGGGTATTACTTTTCATGTTAACTGGAGAAGTAGAATTAAAAACTCTCACAATATCTCCATTATACATTGAATGATGCGAGAAATTACCACTATTATCCTCACACGAGAGCTCATCATGGTGGTGGCATCCAACTTTGATTGAGCACTGAATTAAGTCCCAAGGAGAGATCACTAGTTCGATTCTCCCCATCAATTGTAGGTCAGCCTTTGTTCTCCTTGACCACCTCCTCTCTAACCTAACGAAAAAAAAAAAAAAAAAAACAATAAGGGTTTAGATCTCAATTTAAAAAATACTAAAAAAAGATAAAATTCAACAATACATGACAAAACAATTAGATTATTTCTGACTAAGGATTTTCAAAACATCCCAATTGCTTGATGGAACTTATTAAGAATCTGTCCCATCTGGTTATAAAATTCAAACATGAAAATCTCTTGAATGGATGATAAAGTTGGCTAGGCTACTACTTTTCATTTATTTTATACATTTGAACTAGCAGTTTAATTAGAATTTACTGAACTTTTACCTTTTGTTAGCAAATTGTAGACCAACTTCTGATATTCTAATTTCCCATGCAGTTAATAAATTATTCATTTATTAAAAAAAAAAAACTCCAGTATCCTTTTGTTGGTTAAAAGGAGGTTGTGTAGTGAAAAGTCATAGGAGAGAATAACTTTGTGTAATCAAGGATGTTTTGTACATTAAAAGAAATCAAGGGATATATATATATATATATATATATATATATATATATATATATATATATATATATATATATATATATTTTTTTTTTTTTTTTTTTTTTTTTAATATGTGCTGCTTTAGACTGTTATCTGCTTCGCATTTGCCTATCCAACATTTACTTGGGCATGATAACTGGTACACTAGAGGTGCATCCTGACTTCGAGATGCCAAATAACAGTATTTTATCCTTAGATTAACTTTTATTTGTTATATTGGCATGTGAAGCTAGGATAGAGTCCGGGTTATAAAACCTATGGATGTAAACCGTTTATCATCTTATTAATCTAGTATATGTTTTCCTGCCAAAAAAAAAAAAAAAAAAAACCTTTTCTGGTAGTGACAGCCCTTCCACTTAGCTTTCGTCCTTAATGGGTGGATCTTCCCATGAATATGAATGCTTGGATAACATCAGTATGTTATATCTAGAATAACTTTTATATGTTATATTGGCCCGCAAAGCAATGATAGAGTCTCTTAACATGAATAAACTTGGGGATGTAGAATGTTTATCATCTTATTAATATAACATATATTTTCCTTAAAAAAAAAATTTAACATTTATCGGTTAGCGATCAACCTTCCACTTGGCATTATCAAATCATTAACGCCGATTTTTGTCCTTATCCAATGATTGGGTTTGCAGTCAGTTTCTCTTTTTTGTGTGCATGTCCAAGCTTTATTGAGAGGGGTGAGATGAAATGCGACATGCACATAAGCTTAAGAGGTACAAAAATCATATAGCCATGGAATGCAAGATGAACCGACAAGGCCCACATTGTCACGATATCAATTATAAATTTGATCAGTCAATTTCCCTTCTGCCTTAGCACTAGAAGGCCAATCTTTCTCCAGCCACAAAACATTTGTTTGTCTTGGTTATCTTTTGGGAGTCCTAATCCCCCATGGAAAGTTGGAAAATGTCTACTTGATTATTTTTGGGTAGAAAAACTGTCTACTTGACTCAGTTCCTTGTATTGTCAAGGATGGCCTCACAAACAGAATCTTTTGAACAACTGATGGTATATGCTTATAAATAGATGGCGTGGTTTGGTGGTACTGTATCTTGTATTAGTGGAAGGAAACCATGGTTTGACCCAAAAAAAACAATGGTTTTAGGATGGGTTGGACCAGGTTGGTGAGCCAACTCGGTATATATATCGCCCCCCTAAGTCTATTCCCAAACCGATTGTAGGATACATCTGAAAAATAGTTTTTTTTTTCTTTTTTCTTTATGTAGCTTTTGAGTTAGGTGTTTTTTTTTTTAGGTGCTGAGGTGGGTCCACCACAATTGTGGCCCGAGTAGGGGATTGGGGTGTTTAGTGGGACCCAAGGAGGGAGTTTTGGAAGAGAAGGGTATGGAGAAAGTGGGTGACATGTCACCTGATGGGGGTAGGAGAATCGAATACCAAACCTCCGTGACTGGCTGGCAACCACCACTGCCTACAAAGGTTTGGAGTTGGATTTTGGATGGCTTAACAGTTGAATAAGGGTGTCAAGACAATACCGATACCGAATTACCTTACTGAATCGAACTGAATTAGAATGGTATGATAATGGCACGCAAAAATAGAACCGAAGTCGATATGGTACGGTATCTGTATAATGGACTTTATTGTTACCATAACCATAGCAAAATTTTACCGAATACCTACCGGCCTAAATTTATATCAATTTTTCTCTATAGTTCATCAAATTTTTGAATGCAATTGTATTTATACCGGATAAGAAACCACATATATAGTGACTAAAAATCGAATCGAAACTATATGATACTGATACGATAATGATATGAAAAATTAGAACAGCAACCGGTGTGGTACAGTATTTATACCATCATTTTGCTTTCTGTACTGTAATGAACAATATCGAATACCAAATACCTTACCAGTTGACCCCCTTACAAAGGACTTTCTCTCTCTGTAGTATTAATGCAGTAGGGTATATAGTCGACGTTCTGTGTGGGTGTTTTGTCCTTGTGTTATCTCTACAGATACATTACATTAAGTGTGTTAAATGGTGTGGTTCAGTTTCATTTCAATGTGTAATGAGTAAAACTAAAAAATCGAATCATTTATTAAACGATTTCAAAATGCTTACTAAAATCGATTATTAATTTATTTTGGTTTTTTGATTTTTAAAAGATTACGTTGCCGGAAAAGAGAGGAAGAGAGTCAAGAACAAAGGAGAGGGAAAACCAAGGAAAACATAAAAATAATTTAAATCATACATGAAAGAGGATTTGTGATATAGAAATACGCTTTGTGGAAAACATTAAAATAAAATTTGTTTATATAAATATAGACATTTAACACTGTTGCCGTTGGTTCTCGCCCAGAGCTTCTAGAGGGTGACATTTGTCAATAGAGAAGCAAATTAAGTAGAAGAGGGTTGGATTTGGAAACCTTGAAACCACTCTGATGCCTAAGTCAGAATCAAGACAAGCAGATGGAACTTAGTACGAAAGTATATGTGAGTTCCTGTGGAGAAGGGTTAAAGCGATTTGACAGAGAAGGAGAGAGCTTAAGAATGTGAAAAGTTGGATCCTGTTACCTTTGTTTTGGCATATATTTATAGAGGCTGGAGATGGCATTGATTACGGCTTTGATGTCAGGCGGTTCGGATAAGTAAGGGCACGTCTATCGTAACGTGTAGTCTTCCACTAGCTGTTGCACTGATCCAGTTGTGGAAGGGAGGATTCCCAAGAACCGATTCCTTAGAAGCAGGGATCAGACATGGAGAGGGGATCTTCTGATTCATTGGATGTTGATCCTTTGATGGATTTTTTGTGGTATCTCGTAGTCCATGCCCGATGAGTTGGCATATGACGGATTGGGGGAAGCTTTAGCTTTTGAGTGCGGATCTATAGTTATTCGTACGATCATGGAAATAACCTTTTTACTTATACATCTCGTGAGGTGATGCTCACCAGTTTGCTCATATGTAATGACACGTGACTGTTTTCCATTGGATGAGGGTTTTCGACACGTACCTTCTCCTGATTGCAGATCGAATTTATCCATATCAAGGGATTAAAAGAAACGTTTAATTGGTTTTTCCAACAATTTTATTTTTAAAATTAAAATGTGAGAATTTAATAATTGATTTCACGAAGGGACGATTTGATTTTTGAGACATTTAAATACATTGCGTATATAATATATAAAGGTGGATGTGGAGGGATAAGGTTGGATATGGAAGTCTTCCTGGTTTCTGAATTACGTGACTTGCCTTTTGCGACTTTGACCTAATTTTATTTTCTTGTGAAAATGAGTGTTGAGTTTTCAAAGTTCAAACTTAAGAATGAGAGTGAGTAATCGAGAGGGGAGTGGGGACATGTGTTTCCACTTTTGAATTCCACTCTATTCGTTTTCGTGTACATTCAAATTGTCCAGTCTTCCATGGCCTAATTACCCACGTGTTAATTTACCTTCCGTACCCAAAGGTTGACATCTTTTTAGACTTTTAACGAACTTCTATCTCTTTTTTTTTTTTTTTTTATTACTAAAGAGAAAAAAAAAATCATGTTGCATAGACGTAAAATGGAATTTTTAGGTCTCGTTTGATAAAACTTCTATTCTAAATTCTTTGCTTTGATTTAGAGTCAAACTTTTATTTCAGAGTATTTTTGAAACAGAAACATAATTGATAAACACACTATCCCATCAAATTTATCAAGAACGATTCTATTTTAAAATGGATACTTAAGAGTCAGAATTCATAGAATCTAGAACATGGAACGTTATCAAATAGACCCTTATAATATTGGATGTGTTTTGAAAAAAAAATCTTCTCTAATCATTAAGTCCGTCAGTCATCCCTCAGATAGAATGGATGATTGGGCGATAAGAGAAGAATTAGGTCTGTCTATTTTTATGACGTCACCAGCTTGTGTCTAAGATTGATGTTATCGTTTTTCTTTTTTTGACACCGGTCCAGTGTTAAAAAGAAAATCCTTTATATTTAGTTTGGGAAATTTTTTTTTCTGCTTTGACCAATTAGCTAAGAGACTTCGTGGTCCAAGTCATCCACCCTTAAATCATGCAAATTTGAATTTTTAGATACAAATTTTTCTTCCTTGCTCTCATCCCATTTGTGGGTCCTTGAGATCTATGGTCTTCGAACTAGAGAACCCTTCCCCTTTTAAGTACTTGAATAAAAACGTAGTGGAACAACTCATTATAATTGAGGCTTACGTACTTCCAATAAAAAAAACTGGAAATGGTTTTCGCAACGCTCCTGTAGGGGAATCTTCCACTCCACAATGGGACGTGAGAAACAATATCACCAATAGGGGTTGACATGGTCAATGAGAAGAGAAAATATCAGAATGTAAGAAAGCATTCATTAGAATGAAGAGTTCAGTTCACCTACATGTGTACTCTCCATGGGACCTTATTATCGTTCATGAGGTATAGAGCGCATTAGATATGAATGGTGATGGAATCCCCGAGGAGGGTACATGTATATGCAGGTTAACCGTTCACAACAATGAATGCCACATGTAGATCTTTTTGTTTGGCACTTTGGATAGTAGTAACCCTACAAGCAAATAGATGACCCTAACACAGCATGACACTCCTTATAGTAGGAAACATAAACACATAATAAGATGATTCATCTTTGAATATTTGATGGGGCTATTGTAAGAGCTTTTATTCTATTTTTTCGATTTTTCAGAGAAGGAGTATGAATGCGAGTACTCTTTCTAGTCATCTCTGAGATGTTAAAGAATGAATTAATTATGTAGTGACTGTTTTCTTCTCATTTTGTCATCCGAGAAAGACGTGCACAATGATGTGGGGACCCTAATTTTTAGTTTTGAAGGCCCTATCGAATCTCCGGATGATGTTTTGAACCATTCTAAAATGTTCAAAGAATTGATAAATAAGATTGCCAAAATACACCTAGAAGACTGAAGGATTCAAATTTGGCCAGTAAAATGATAAGGAAACGGATAGGAGTCTGTGCCCAAACTCAAGAAGAGTGAAATGATCGTGGCATCCCATGAAATGAAAATCCCTCCCCTATTGGATGCTCCGCACGCTATCATTGGCTCCTTTAAGCAAAATAATAAAAAAAAACGAAAACTGCTCAGACTTTTCCTTGACATTTCGTTTACTATAAAAATTTCCCCTGTCACTTATTGATTTACACGGACTTCTCTTATAAAATGAAATTTATAACACTTTAGTCCACTCCGTTTGGTATAGACGAATACAAATGTACCTTTTTTTTTCTTCTAATTTTTATTTTGTTAAATACCAAAATATTCTTATCTTATTGAATTACCATTTACCCCTAGTAGTGTTTAAGATAACTCATGGTGTTTTCACTTTTATCGATTTTTCTAAACTTGGGAGATAACATTCCCAGTGAGTTACTTAGACTTTAGGAGTTAATTTTGATTAAATAAGACGTGAATTCACTTCACTAAACAGAAAGTATTTCGGTTAGTAAAATTTAGGGAGGTACGTATAAGTCAATAAGTACCAGGGGAAGTCCGCATAGTAAATGTAATGTCAAGGAGAGATCCGAATTTCCCTAATTAAAAAAAGAAAAGAAAAAAGCCTTGCAATTGAACAAAACTTCATTATTAAACGAGTTTTTTTTTTTTATATTTTTTATTATTGTAGTTCTTGTATTTGAAAACGTAATTATTTGATTAATAATTTTGTGAAAGATTCTATTTTTAGCTCTGTGGGACCCACTATTGAGGTCTTCTGCACTAATTTATGTATTTGAATAGGGACCACGCAAGTAAGCTGCCCCGGTGGTCGTAGGAAACAGTAACAAATAAGAAGACTTCGGAGTTTGGATGTAAAAATAGTCAACAAATTCCAAATTTGCAGTCAAAGCTCTGTTTGCGTTCACGTAAAATGGAACTCTTACATTTTACCCAAAAAAAAAAAAAAAATGGAACTCTTATACTTTAATCTAAAAAAAACTTCATCTAACCTCCAAAAGTTATATCAAATTCGATCTCCTCGCCAATAATTTCAAAAGTCTCATCTACCACCTAAAATTTTTCCAAATGTCTCATCTACCACTCAAAAGTTTTTCACCGTTAATCAAACAGACCCCACCTGTTAGTAGAGTCCCGTTAGTTACAAATATTAAGACAATATTATCCTTATTTCAAAAATAAAAGACCATAATGCCCCCAAAAGTAAAAAAAACACCTTTACTTAGCAATTTTTCATCGTAAAAAGAAGAAAAAAAAATCTCTTTCGACACCTTTCTTCCCCGACGAGTTGCAATGGTGAAACTCTTGTTCGTCGACTACAGTGTACTGTCGTTTTCATTCAGCAACGACTACAGTCAACCAGCAGGGATTGCAACCTTCTCAGATCCCTGATTTGAAGAGGCAAAGTTCTAGAAAGTGAATTCTCCTCAAGATCAAGAACTTCTAAGTTATGAATTAAGACCCCAAATTTCAATTGGAATTTCACCACTGAAATCGTGGAAGGGCAACGATAAGATACGAAGCTGAGTAAGTTTCCCAATTGACGACGAAAGCTTACCAACCAGTCTCCCAAGACTAGCATCCAAACAAGTTCTCCTAATCCCAAACCCATAAAATAGAAGTCGATCAAAATTTGAAGAAGAAAAAAGAGCTTCCGAATTACCCCCACTGCCGCCATCACCACCGGTTATATTGAGAGCCAAAACCTTAGATGACTTGGAATCGCAGATGACCCCAAACCAAGAGCAATGATCAGAAGGAGAAGAAGAAGAACAATCAGTATTCCACCCGGAGAGAAACCCTAAAGGATTGGAAACAAAACTCTTGAATTGAAGTAACGTTGATTTATCTGAATCAAAATCATTAGTTGAAGCACAATAGAATAGCCAGAAGAGAAAGAAGAGTTTGAACAACAGAAAGAGAGAGAGAGAGAGAGAGAGAGAGAGAGAGAGAGAGAGATCTGTTAGTTATTAGGAGAAGGTTGTATAAACTGGTGGGATATATTGGCATTTGATCAGAAAGCAGATCCCAAATATTGTCTTTGTCTTTATCGGCGTTGACAGCGGCGAGGATACTTGAGAAGGCATTTGACTGGGAGGGAATTAGAAACCAAGGGGGGGTGCTCTGGTCGTGTTCCTGAAGCATAGACCGAGACATGGGAAGGAAGCTATAGAATCACAGAACGAGATTATAGTGAAATGCAAAGGGAAAGAAGAAGGGGATAAAGGAAAAAAATAAAATAGAAAATAAGAAGATCATAGAAAAAGAAACCAAAGAAAAAAAAAAAAAACTGAGAATGAACTACGAAAAGACCAACCATTTTCTATGCATTTTTATGGACATTTTAATGTTTTAAAGTTTCATTTTAATGTTTTAAAGAAAGGACAAATTAATACCTTTATCTCATTTTAATGTTTTAAAATTTCAAATAGAAAGGGTAGGAATGTCAATTCATATGTTCAGTCAAATCTGTCAGTTAAATGGGGCCGGTTAGAGTGTTTGGAAATCATTGGGTAGTAGATTGAATTTGACGTAGTTTTTGGGGGTTAGATGAAATTTTTTCTTTAATCTAAATTCAATCTAGAATAGTGGACCACCCCATTATTAAGGCTTACAGCCTTACACGCATGGGTCTAAGGTGTCATTATCAAATCGGTTGATTTGTATCAGTTTTGGACATAGTCAATCCTAAACTAATCCCTTTTTCAATATTATTATATATGGTGTATATCGACCACGTGTCAATATCCTATTGGATCTATACATCGCATATCTGATATCAACAAGATTTAGAACCTTTATTTTTACACTCGTTATCTCTTCTTTTTTTTTTTTTTTTGACTAAAAGCATGTGAACTAATGATAGTGCACGGGGGGAGGGATTTTCATTTCACCCTTCTTGCGGCTGGGTACAGACTCCATGCGGCCTACTAACCAACTTAATTTTTACTATTACAAATTAAATATTTTAATGTGGTGGCTTTCAAAAAAGTTATTGCATGCATGGGTCTCATTCTATAGCAAGTTGCAAATTAAAGGGGTTTCTAATCCCTATAAGTTGGTTAAACTATACTAACTGGTATAGCTTTTTCATCTATTAATCACGCATTCAAACTTTAGATTTTTTTTTCCTTGTTTTTAAAATTTTAATGGCATCATTTTCTCAAATAGCTGCTGTTGTCGATGGATTCTGTTCAGTCTTCCAGATCAGGTCAAGTAGTTGAAACACGAACAAAGTAGTAAAGTGAGAGGGATATACCCCGGGGCCACTTCGATGTTAAAGTTAATAGATTCCAAAGGCAAGTTGTCACACCCCAATTTCGCACCATTCGGAACGGTGTGATGAACCGTCAACAAACCAACGGTTCAACCAGGATCTCAAAATAGGCTATCCCACATATGATAAACCAAAACACATTCCACATTAATCAGAGGTAATAAAATAAATAGCGGAAGTCTTACAGATAATGAACTGAGGTCTAAACATGATAAATAATTAATATTCCATTTATTTCCAAGTAACCAAAACATAACTTAATACATATTACAATATCCAAATAGGAAAACTAAACACTAAACGTATCCATCGTTGAAACGCTAAACAACGAACCATGTTCGTCCTCCACAGCTTTCTCCTTCGTAGCCTCCACCCGTTCGTATGTTGGCATGTAGACATAGTCTTCAATCATGGTACCTGCAATATCATAAACTAAAAAGATTTGCGCGCGCGAGGGTCAGCTCTTCAACTTGAGCTCAGTGAGTAGCCAAAACAATGCAACAATACATATGTATGCAAAAAAAAAAATCAATTTATATCTTTGGTCTTGGTTTATAGTTTGCAATGTGCAATAGAAAGGTTGGGTGGTCAAAGGTTAACGTTTATTGACACCGCCTCTATACACAGGGTGTGGAAGCCCGCCCGAAGGTTAACGTTTATCATCGTCCCCATCCACCCTACCATAACATTATACAACAAAGGTTAACGTTTATTGCTATATAATGCTATACCAACACGTAAGCCCCTGTTAGCGAGGGCTTGCAAACCGGGCTCGCTTGCTAACCAATCCTAATGCCAAACAAGTGTATCCAAGGCCTCACCCCAAAGATCCCTTAGAACATCCATAGAGATAGAGCTAAGGCCCCCGGTAGAGTCGAGACTACAAGGACCGAGACCACCTCCCCGATACTCTACGACATAATAGTTCCGCTAAGGTAATGGCGATACGACGATGCCAATGCACAAGACTTGAGTTAGAGATAGAGCTAAAGTCTTTGAGACCCGCCAAAGGTTAACGTTTATTGACGTTCTCATCACACCTCCCCTGATACTCGCTCGCATCAAGCACATCAACCACACACATACAAGCACATGCCTATTCCTATCATCATCATCATCATCATGTTATAAACAATAAAGTAAATATGCATGAACAAGTAATAGAAATATTGGATGGCATGCTGTATGCACATTACAAACATATTCGCATAGAATCAAGCATGGCATAGGACTCAAGAAATAGAAAACAGTTTATTATTAACCAATTTAGTTTGGGTTAAGGTTCCTCACCTTAGCTTGCTAATAGATATTTTCCAAGCTTTCGATTCATTGTTATAACGGTATTATATTGCTAGCAAACCTAACAAAGTCGATAGAATTTAATTAGAATTAATTCAGAATTTAAAAACCACTCTGTCAACTGAGGGTCGATGCTAGGGTCGATGGCTCTATCGACCCTCCCTCCATTCTGAACTTCCCGAATGCTGAGGGTTGATGGTCAGAAACACCTAGGGTCGGATGGTCTATCGACCCTCGGTGCGACCCTTGGTGCACTCTGGTCCAATTTCCATTTTTAACCCATTCTTCGTGTTTGGGGTCCTATGGCTTGCTTCCTACATTCATTCAACAGTCAATCCATGGTCTAGAACCATGTATAATCCATCTAGATAGCTTTCGTGCATCCTCCTATGGTTTTCCACAAAAACTTAACCCTGGGTTGATGGTTTGGGTTTCTTCTAAGTCATATCCTCTTCATAAACCATTCTAAAGTCTTAAATAAATCATGGGAAACGTATTCATACCTTAGGTTTGCTGAGATTCAGAGTTCCTCTGAATTTCCTCTTCTTCCTTAGCCTTTTCTTCAAGTTTTCCTTCTCTTCTTCTCTTCCTTCTCTTCTCTTTCTCTCAATCCAATTAGGGTTGTAAGAGGAGTGAAAGAGGCTTAGGGATGTCCTATTTATAGGGCAAAACCTCCCAAAATAAGTCCCATTGAGTTTAGGAAAGGTTCCAATTGAAATTAGGAAGGTTTCTCAATTTTCGGTTCGTGCTGTTTTTCCCGAATGCCGAGGGTCGATGGTGAGGGTCGATGGGAGGGTCGGACAACTCATAGACCCTGCGACCTATGGTTGAGGGTCGATGGTGAGGGTCGATGGGAGGGTCGGACCTGTCTGTTAAAACCTGCGACCCTACCCTCATTTTGACTGTTTTTGGGTAAATTTTCATATTGGGTCTTGGGTTTCTTCACACACTTGGTCCACTTGGCTCGACCATGATATGTAGACGGGTCTCGACACAAAATGTAAGGTTAGGCCGGGTTCGTGGTGTGCGGGTCTTACACAAGTAGAATGGAGCTCTTAGTGAAACATTAGAACCCCTTAAAGAGGAGGTTCCCTGAGATACGGGAGCTTCAACAACTATTTCTCTCTGGAAAAATAGGGATTGACAATGGGTTAAATAAGGATTATGCAAGATGAACTTTGTCTGAGTGATTCCTGAAGGTGGATACTCTCTTTTTTGTAGGAAATTCTGGATCCTTTGCAATCGATAATCTCTTACTATTTATAGGCCCAAGTTGAAGCTTCTTGGACAAGCTTCTCCCCACCTACCACCATCTCCATCATCTGTCAGATGGAGAACCATATGTCCAGTGTTGGGTTGATGTCTTGCATTCTGTGGGGTCCATAAAATTATAAGGGTAGTATTTGTATTAGGGTATGAGTCTATTACATGTACGGGGATAAACTTATAATTGTGGTGGGATTAGGGTTTCTAAGTTTCCCTATATATTGTCTCTGTGTAGGAAAACCTAGGTAAGGCTACAAGGGCTGTAGAGGATTCTCCTCTGATAGTAGAGAGCTGGAACGCTGTAAGGCTGACAGATGAGATAGGCCTGTCAGGTAGAGAATTCTATAGACTGTTCTTGGGAATAGAACAAAGTCACTCTTTTCTCTGGGGGACGTAGGCATCTCACGATGGGGTGCTGAACCACGTTAATCTTCGTGTTTTTCTTCTTGTTTGTTTGCGTCTCTCAATCCTAACATCCAGGCCACTACAACCCCCTAGGGTGGCGCCTGGATGTCTTGTTAGCCGTTTACGTCCCCAGTCGATCTTCTTCGACCCCCTTTTGTCCACGTCCTCTACTTCCTCTGACAATAATAGCCGTCCTTTCTCTTTTGTCGAGCATAAATCTTGCTTTTTTGTTGATTCGGTCTATGATTCATTGACCAGGCAGGTCATATCAGCCTACATGACATTTATGGTGGTTGTTGATATTTATGAGCACTAATGAAGGATCATTTAATGGCCAGCTACCTCTATCAGGCTGTCCAATCACGGCCTGTTTGCCCAGGAGAGGGTCGAACAGGATTTTATCTCCCAAATGTTATAAGAAAAGACTCTCCCTTGTCAATATACTTGATAACTTGGATATATACCGCGTATCCCGCCCCACAAGGCCTTTCACAAATTCCTCATCCACGGTCTCAACCCAGGATTCTTCATCAACGGTCTGATTTAAATCTGTTATTATTTTCCCCCAACAGCTGCTGTTGTTGAATCATGATCACTGGTATTATTCTTTGAACCTAATAATTTTTAAATTTTTTATTCTCTAATTTCTCACATGGTTTAAACATGTGTTATGGTTGAAAATCGTCCACCGGTCTACAATCCCAGCAACCTGCAATCACAGAGATAATATAGGAGAGTTGGACGACTAAGCCCTGGATACAATTCGATGCTTAAGTCAGATTCCCAGTGTAAGCAGTCAAGAGATAGTAGGAAGCTATCTCTAGTTGAGAGAAAGAGGGGATCGAAAGAGTTTGAGCGTAGGAAGAAGGAATGAGTGAATAGTGAGATACTTGTGAGATGATAGATCCATTACCTGTGTGGGTCGTCCTTTACTTATAGAAATTGGGATAGCATGAAGGTACCAGGACTTAGGGAAGTAGATCACCAAAAGGACTATCAGGTGTCACTCTGAGGGACGCCCAAGTCATAGACTCTGAGTAGGAGTGTGAGACTGTAGCCAAGGAAGCTAAGTCGATCAATAATAAAAGTGATATGTGTAACCATACGAGTGGTCGCATGGCCGTGATGGTCAGCATCGTATTGTACTAGGAGAAGGACTCCCATGACGTAAGCTAGTCATCTTAGGATTCTGGACTCCGACCAGAAGACGTATCCCATTAGGATTATACGTCCGACTAAGAGCCGCGTACTAGTAGGACTGTACCTCCGCCCAGGAGACGTATCTGAATAGAATTATGACTCCGAACAGGAAAGGCTGAGCGCCACTTTTCCAAGCCAGGTCGGCCTATATCATTTTTGGGTGCCACGTGTAAGATTTTCATTGGGTGATGTTTTTCCCCCATAACAACATGCATTAACATATTTTATATTCTCAAGGACTTCCTATTATAATATTTTGATTGTTTGTATTGATGATGGCTTGATCTTCTCCATGCACTCTAGCTCGCTTTGCAAGCCAGTGAACTCATATCTATACAAGTCCAATATTTCTCATTTGTTCAAACCCTATGGATATCAAGGTTCAAGATATGTATCGGTATTGGACAGGATATATGTTGATGCCAAAATCAAATTGATACCATATTGATACAGATTGATGGTACAATCAATGCATGAGTGACACATGGTTGATACCATTAAAATATAATAAAAAAATCAATATCGACCTCGATCAAAACTGATATGAATACTAATACATGGTGGAGATGAGCCAAAAATTTTCCTTTCCAATCAATATGATAAAGATGATTAAGAGTAAAAGTTGAGAAAAGGATATAGTTTATAGTTAAGTATGATCCAAGCCACAAATCATAATCAGTCACTCTCATGATGATGACATCACTTATCTCTATATATAGTAAAAGAAACAAAAGAACTCCAAAGAAACAAAAGAATGCCACCCAATTCATCTATAAATGGAAATAAAATCAAACGAAACTTTTAAATATAGTAAAAAAAATAAAAGAACCCCACCACTTGATTTATATATTGAAATAAAGTCAAACAATCAATTTTATATTTGGATTAATGAAACATTATTGAAGATGCATTATAAGATTCTAGCTTATACGTAAAACTAACATGTTGTCTTGATACTAAGCATCTCATTACCTTCCATGTGGTCCGGATATGATTATGAATTTTCAATTTGAGGAATTCAAATCATAGAAGCTAAAACATATTATAAACCACTTTGACTGTGTTGGCTGAGCCCACGTTTGAATTTTTCTTGAATGAATGCCTATTTGAGGTTCAGTTTGACAAAGTGACTGATAAGAAAGATGCATGCATGGGTTGAAGTTTGATGGGAGTTTAGTCTCATATCGACTATCAAATATCTGCAAGTTTTTCTTTTTATTAGTTTGAACTTTTGGGATGAAAACTTTACATGGTGTTAGAGCGTTAACTGATTTTCACTGTTTGCAGTCCCCAAGTGTATGTAGTACATACTGTATACGTGCGAGAGAGTGATGTGAGTTTACATTGTTTAATCCTACATCGACTACCAAATAGTCTTCAGCCCCCCTTATACACCTGGGAGTCCCTCCATCCAAAATCTACTCCGATTAAATTGATTATGAATAGTTTTTGGATGATTCAAATCAAAATTGATGTAGACCACCGGTGCATACCTAGTTCCGAGTTTTTAAACCATGGCCCTTAGTCAAAACTCTAGTTGGGTTTGAGCCTTCTTTTAGTTTAATTAAGGTTTTCCTGAAGTTGTAATTTAAATCAACCTGAGTAGTTAATGAGAGCAAGCTAAAGCCCAAATAGTTCACCTTTAAGGTATATAATGATTTCTGCCGTAGTTTCAGGTTGCGTTTGCTATGCCTTTTTGGAATGCAGTTTAGGTCAAGAACATATTTTTGATACAACAAAACATTGTTTGCTATGCATTATCTTTTTTGGATCATGAAATGCATTAGAGAAATATGTTGGGTTGGTGTCTTGTATTCTGTGGGATCCACGTAATTATAAGGTATTAGGGTATGAGTCCATTGTATGTACGGGGTAAACTTATAATTGTGGTGGGATTAGGGTTTCTAGGTTTTCCTATATATTGTTTCTGTGTGAAAAAATCTAAGTAAGGTCTGAGCAAAGAAGGACACTGTGTCAAGTGAAGAGAATTGTAGAGAGTTTTCTTAGAAATAAAGAATCTCTGTTACTCTGTGGTGGAGGTAGGCATTCCGGTTTGGGTGCTGAACCACAGCAAATCCTGTGTTATGTGTTTGCTTGATCTTCGTCTCTTTCTCGTGGTTGTGCGTTCATCTCTAACAAGTGGTATCAGAGCCAAGTTCGACAGATCAGTCACAGATCTGGAAGAGATGAGAGGTGTGTAAAGTTGTATCGAGAAGAAAGAAGTTTTTCTCTAAAGAACTGGAATAAGAGGAGTGCGACCGGATCGATTAGAGAGAAACAATAAAACCAAAAGAAGGTATCGTACAGATTTTTTTATTTTACTTTTCTGTCATCATTACTCTCAAAAGGTATTTCATGGTTTGAGTTGAAAAAAAAAATTGAAAAAGTAAAAGAGAAAAGAGGAAAAGAGTAATAATCTTTTTCTTGAGGTGTTTTTCAACTCTTCGTCAAAATCGAGAAAGGAGAGAGAAAGGTGAAAGAAAAATAAAAAAAAAGAAGAAAGAAAAAAAAGGGTTTGATTTACTTTGTATGGTACGGTGGTGAAAAAAAAAGGTGGGTTTCATATTTTCCCACGGTGAGAAAAAAAAAAGAAGAAGGTACCTACCGTCCGGTGTAGTGTACGTACGTTGTATCATCCAAAGAGAAGGGGAAAAACATAGAGGTTATTGTCCGAATGATTTTTGGGTGCTACGGATTCATTAAAGGCATAGATTGGACAGATTCGGTGTCCTTGGCATCGATCGAGTATTCTTGTGCAATATCAACGGTGATTGAAGTTCTTGAAAGTTAATGGCAGGCACAAAAGTAAATATCGAGTTAATAGAATGGCGGCAAAGGGTTCAAACTTCTCTATAGAACCCTTCAATGACTATAATGATTTCACCTTGTGGCAATAATGAGTGAAGAATATTCTTATGCGGGAGGGGACTGTTAAAGCTCTCAAGAAGAAATCCGACAAGCCAGAAAAGTTAACAGATGATGAGTCGCTAGAGTTGAGGTATCTAGCAAATAGTACAATCCAGTTATTTCTGGAGGATAATACTCTTCGTGAGATCATTAGTTTGGAGGATCCAGAAGAAGTTTGGATGAAGTTGGAGAGCAGGTACAAGTCCAAGTCGTTGACAAATCGATTTTTTTTGAAGAAACAATTATATGACTTTCGTTTGTCAGATGGAGTGAAATTTGAGGTGCATATTGACGAGTTCAATAGGATTCTGATGGAGTTGTCTGCTCTTGATGTGAAGATCGAAGAGGAGGACAAGACACTTATCCTGTTGGCCTCATTGCCTCATTCATTTGATCACATTGTGACTACACTATTGTTTGGTAAGGATACTCTCAAACTTGACGATGTTATTGCTGCTTTGTTGATGAATGAGACACGACGAAAAATAGTAGTGAGGGGACGTTAGATGAGGGTATGCCTTGGTTACAGTTGGTGGTCAGGGTAGAGGAAGATCAAATGGAAGACAGGAATATGGCAAGAATAGGGATCGCTCCAAGTCATAAGGTTGCAAAATAAATTGTTATTATTGCAATGAGGAAGGTCATATAAGATCGGATTGTCCGAAGCATAAGGAAGATAAAAAGAAAAAGGAAGACAAGGAGAATGGAGAAAAATCATTTACTGTTGGTGTCATAGAAGAGTGGAGTGATGGAGATCTCCTTCTCACTACTTCATCAGGTACAGATACTTCATATTGGATTTTAGATTCAGGTTGTTCATTTCATATGTATTCAGTTAGAGAACAGTTTGTTACATATCATGAATGTGATAAGGGTACAATCAGAATGGCAAATGATGCTGAAAGTAAGGTTGTAGTTGTAAGACCCGTATCAAACTAACCCGGACATATCACCTTGAACCAGGTTTACCCATCATGGTTGAGTCAAATGGACCAAGGGTGTGAAGGAGATCATGATCCCAGGTACCAAATCGACCCTAAAACACTCAATTTAAGGGGAGGGTCGTACCCAGCAAAGGAGGGTCGGACCCCACAAGACAGAAAGTCAGACCCTCATTTTTATAGGGAGGGTCGGACACCTTAGGAACCCTAGGGTCGACGGGATCATCGACCCTCTCATCGACGGGATCATCAACCCTCCCATCGACCCTCAGTTGCCGTCGAAACTGAAATTAGGAAATTTTCTAATTTTTGATTTGGATTCTTTCCTAATCTCAAAGGGACTTATTTTAGGATGTTTTTACTCTATTTAAAGGACGTCCCTAAGCCTCTTTCACTCCTTTTACAACCCTAATTGAATTGAGAGAAAGAGAAGAGAAGGAAAATGAGAAGAAGAGAAGCAAGGAAAAAAAGATAGCAAAAAGGAGAAGAGTTGCAGATAGGGAGTAATCTTCTCAGGTATGGATACTAATTCCATGAGTTTCTATAGACCTTAGGTTAGATAATGATGAGAGTATGATCTCGGAGAAACCCAAACCATCAACCCATGGTTAGGTATTCATAGAAAACTATGAGAGATTATGTGAAAGCTATCTAGGTGGATGATTCATGGTTCTAGACCATGGAATGAATGTTGAATGGACTGTAGGAGAAAGCCATAGGACCCCAAACACGAAGGATGGACTAAAAGGAGGGAAATTGACCAAAATCCACCGAGGGTCGTACAGAGGGTCAATGACTATCCGACCCTATGTGATCCTGAGGATCGACCCTCAGTGTTCGGGAAGTCTAGATTGGGGAGGGTCGCACCCAGGGTCGATCATGACTCCGACCCTACCTCCGACCCTCAGTTAACAGAATGATTTTTAAATTCTGAATAAATTCTAATTAAATTTTATCGGCTTTGTTAGGTCTTCTAGCAATATAATAACATTATAAAGGTGATTCTAAAGCTTGGAAGAGTATCTATTAGCAAGCTAAGGTGAGGGAACAAGACCTAAACTAACTGGTTAATAATAAACTGTTTTACTTCTTGAGTCCAATGCCATATTGATTCTATGCGTGTATGCTTGTGTGTGCATTCAATGTAAGACCCGCACGCCACGAACCTGGCCTAACCTTATATTTTGTGTTGGGACCCGTCTACATATCATGGTCGAGCCAAGTGGACCAAGTGTGTGAAGAAACCCAAGACCCAATATGAAAATTTACCCAAAAACAGTCAAAATGAGGGTAGGGTCGCATGTTTTAACATGCAGGTCCGACCCTCCCATCGACCCTCACCATCGACCCTCAACCATGGGTCGCAGGGTCTATGAGTTGCCCGACCCTCCCATCGACCCTTGGTATTCGAGAAAAACAGCACGAACAAAAAATTTAAAAAATTTCTTAATTTCGATTGGAACCTTTCCTAAACTCAATGAGACTTATTTTGGGAGGTTTTGCCCTATAAATAGGACGTCCCTAAGTCTCTTTCAATCCCTTTGACAACCCTAATTGGATTGAGAGAAAGAGAAGAGAAGGAAGAGAAGAAGAGAAAGAAAACTTGAAGAAAAAGGCTAAGGAAGAAGAGGAAATTCAGAGGAACTCTGAATCTCAGCAAACCTAAGGTATGGATACATTCCCCATGATTTATTTAAGACTTTAGAATGGTTTATGATGAGGATATGACTTAGAAGAAACCCAAATCATTCATCCATGGTTAGGTTTTTATGAAAAACCATGGAGGAGATCATTAAAACCATGTAGGTAAATAAAGTATAGTTCTAAACCATAGAATATGTATAGAATGGATTGTGGAAGTAAGCCATAGGACCCAACCATGAAAGAGAAAACAAAATCTGATATTTTTGACTCAAACCATGGAGGGTCGCACCTAGGGTCGATGGCAGATCCGACCCTAGCATCGACCCTCAGTGTTCGGGAAGTTCAGATTAGGGGGAGGGTCTCACCCAGGGTCGATCATGACTCCGACCCTACCTCCGACCCTCAGTTAACAGAATGGTTTTTAAAAATTAAAATAAATTCTAATTAAATTTTATCGACTTTGTTAGGTTTTTTAGCAATATAATAATAATATAAAGGTGATTCTAAAGCTTGGAAGAGTATCTATTAACAAGCTAAGGTGAGGAAATAGAACTCTAAACTAATTGGTTAATAACAAACTGTTTTCCTTTTCTTGAGTCCAATGCCATGCTTGATTCTATGCGAATATGTTTGTAATGTGCATACAACATGTCATCCAATATTTCTATTATTTGTCCATGCATATTTACTTTATTATTTATAACATGATGATGATAGGAATATGCATGTGATTGTATGTGTGTGGTTGGTGTACTTGATGCGAGCGAGTATCAGGGGAGGTGTGATGAGAACGTCAATAAACGTTAACCTTTAGTGGGTCTCAGCACTTTAGCTCTATCTCTAACTCAAGTCTTGTGCATTAGCATCGTCGTATCGCCATTACTTTAGCAGAACTATTATGTCGTAGAGCATCAGGGGAGGTGGTCTCGGTCCTTGTAGTCTCTGACTCTATCGGGGGGCCTTAGCTCTATCTCTATGGATATTCTGAGGGATGCTGGGGTGAGGCCTTGGATACACTGTTTGGCATTAGGATTGGTTAGTTGCGAGCCCAGTTTGTAAGCCCTCGCTAACAGGGGCTTACGTGTTGGTATGACACTATATAGCAATAAACGTTAACCTTTGTTATATAATGTTCATGATTAGGGTGGATGGGGACGACGATAAACGTTAACCTTCGGGCGGACTTCCACACCCTGTGTATAGAGGCAGGGTCAATGAACGTTAACCTTTGACCACCCAACCTTTCTATTACGCATTGCAAACTATAAACCAGACCAAAGATATGAATTGACTGCATGCATATGTATTGTTGCATTGTTTTGTTTACTCACTGAGCTCAAGTTAGAGAGCTGACCCTTGCACGCGTAATTCTTTTTAGTTTCTGATGTTGCAGGTACTATGATTGAAGATTTTATCTACACACCAACATATGAATGGGTGGAGGCTATGAATGAGCAAGCTGTGGAGAACGAACATGGTTCGTTAAGCGAGCGTTTCAATGGTGGATACGTTTAGTATTTAGTTTTCGTATTTAGATATTGTAATATGTATTAAGTTATGTTTTGGTTACTTGGAAATAAATGGAATATTAATTATTTATCATGATTAGACCTCAGTTCATTATCTGTAAGACTTCCGCTATTTATGTTATTATCTCTGATTAATGTGGAATGTGTTTTGGTTTATCATATGTGGGATAGCCTATTTTGAGATCCTGGTTGAACCGTTAGTTTATTGACGGTTCATCACACCATTTTGGTTAGTCTAGAATTGGGGTGTGACATTCAACATGCTATCCAATATTTCTATTAATTGTTCATGCATATTTACTTTACTGCTTATAACATGATGATGATGATGATGATAGGAATAGGCATGTGAATGTTTGTGTTTGGCCAGTGTATATGGTAAGGGTAGGGATGGTATCAACCGGTACAACTATGACCGTTCTTCATGGGGTGTATATTGTGCCATGGTCTACTCAAGTCATGTCCACTGATGTCGTCATATCACCATTACCTTAGCAGAACTATTATGTCGTAGAGCATCAGGGGAGGTGGTCTCGGTCCTTGTAGTCTCTGACTACTGGGGGGCCTTAGCTCTATCTCAATGGATGTTCCGAGGGATGTTGGGGTGAGGCCTTGGATACACTGTTTGACATAGGATTGGTTAGTTGCGAGTCCAGTTTGCAACCCTAGCCAGCATGGCTTTATTTGTTGGTATGGTATCAACCGGTACAGCCATGCCGTTTTCATGGGGTGTATATTGTGCCATTTTGGGTGCTGTGGGCGATAGTGCAGGAGTCATTGGGCGTATCCACACACTTGTGTATAGAGGTGCGACGGCCACCTATCCTTTCTATAGCACGGTGCAAACTTTAAACCAGACCAAAGATATAAATTGATTGCATGCTTATGTATTGTTGCATTGTTTTGTTTGCTCACTGAGCCATGATGTGTGCTCACCCTTCGACGTCGAATATTTTTAGTTGATGATGCAGGTTTAACCGTTGAAGACTATATAAATGCTACAGAGTACGGGAACGTTGCAGCGATGGTAGCTGAAGATGAAGTAGATACACATGACATCTCTTGCGAGTGCAACTCATGTGTATTCGATTAGATTTTTAGTTTTATTTGGATTATTAAAGACATGTATTTGATATTTATTTATTTATGTCTTAGTTGTTATGAAATAATTTGTTATTTAAATATTGATATCACAATAGATTCTCAATTCATTTTATTATAAGACTTCCGCTATTTGTTTTATTTACTCTGATTATTTATGTGAATATATGGAGTTTAGATAACACGGATATAGCCTACTCGAGATCCTGGTTGAACCTTTGGTTTGTTAGCGATTCATCACATCATTCTGAATAGTATGGAATTGGGGTGTGACAACTTGGTATCAAAGCATCTCAGGCCTTGTCCGCTGAACTAGCATACATTCATGACAATTATGAACTGAGATAGAATAAATGTAAAAACTTTAATACAAACATACTATAAGCACAAGTGATGGTTGAGACCAAATTTAAAAAGAGAATAATACATCTATTAAAGGAGAAACAATTTTACATACATTATGAGAGACACAAATGTATATACATAACTAACACAGAGTACAGTCCACAACCCGGACAGTTACTCTGTAGTACAAGGGAAAAGATACACCCAAGAAGCTGGAGGTGAAGGAGGAGGCGGTGCCTCGCGGTCTCTGTCATAGTCCTCGGCATAGACTCTGGTCAACCAAGCCACCTGGGTCTGAGTCGCCTGAAGACTAGCTGTAAGATCAGCCACCCGCTGATCAGTCCGACGCTGGGCATCCAGCAACTCCTCCATCCTCAGATCAAATCTACGCTGAGCCTCTCTGATCTCATGCAACATCTCCATCATATCAGAAGGTGGGCGTGAAGGACCAGCCGCATGAGAAGGACCAGTCTCAGGTGCAGGATCCGCCGCAGAAGAAGTACCAACTCCAGCCGCATGCATAGGTGAAGGCGGTAGTATCGAGTCGACATCCATATACATGCGGTCATCATCATCGACAGGATCCGCATGAGCTCTAGCAGCGGCAGCAGCTGCCTCAGCGTCAGCAATCTCGATGCGAGTGTGGGCGCACCATCTCGTTCCTCTCCTCGTCACTGACTTGGGCATCCCGCATACCCATCTTGCAGATAGCCTCCCAATCTAGAGACGACGAGAAGATTTTCTCCTGAATCTTCTCATCTACCAAATCAACTCCCAGGCGAGTAAGCAGAACAGTGATCATACGTCCATAGGGTAGATTACCCCTATGATTGGGCAGTGTGGCACTGATCATAGTCCGCATGATAATGTAAGGAAGGAAGACTGGCTGTCTAGTACAGATGCTGTACAGCAGATACTGGGTCAGTTGAGAAACCCTCTCGTAATGGCCACTCTACGAAATCAGATTATGCTGGATAATCTTGCAGAAGACCCGTGGAGCCGGACGCATATAACAAGCTCTCATCTGCCAGCGATCAGGTCGTAGCAGCTGACTATCAATCTCAGCCCTCATCTCCATGGAAACAAACTGGGGCTCTCCAGGCACACAATACACCATAGGGCCATCATAGGGAATGCCCAGTAGATCGGCCAGCTGCCGATAGTCAAATGAAATGTTCACTCCCTTTACATAGCTAGTGATGCGTAGCTCGTGACCCCTATCCACATCATTGTAATCCCCCACCACCTGGAGATTACAATAGAACTGTCGCACTAAATTCGGGCATGTGCACGCGTCGTAAGTGATGACAGGGAGCCATCCCATATCACCAAATGCTCTCTCCACATTGAACAGGGCTAGCTCAGCCAAGTTTACCATACGACCACCCTCTACTTTCTTACGAGTATAGTTGGCATACTGTGCCTCGGCTTCATTGGAGCGGAAGCGAAGCGGATCACGAACTCGGGGTACCTTAGTATGAGCCATGGTATCTGCAAAGAAAAACAGATAATGAGTTAATAGGATAAAAATCTGAAATTTGACATTATAACGACGTAAGTGGCCAAAAGCCTCACTTGTCACCCATACACGTGGGCAGGAGGACTTACGTAGGTTCTAATGTATCCTACAACAAACATACAGTAGGAAATTTTAACTAATGAGATCTAATTTGAAGAAATTTCAAGAAATCAAAAATTTCGATAAATTAGGACAAAAAGAGCAAAAATCCAAGTTCTCGATAACCAACCGATGAAACTAAAAAATTTTTGAGGGCTTTCGTTCCTCGAGACACCAATAACAAAATCCCCCAATAAAAATAGAATTTTTACGGTTGAAAAAAAATTAATTTGAAAAATACGGGTTAATTGGACCAAAACCTAGAAATGGAAACCTAAAAACAGGTAAAAATGGGAAAACATACCTGTAGGGATGATGTTGATGTTGAAACACGGATCCAAATTGACCAAAATAGCGGAGTGGCACTGTAGCAACTCAGAGATGAGAGACGAGTCGAAACGGGAGGGAAATAACAGAGAGTGAACCCATAATCGGATCTTAAAGGTCTGATTTTTGGTCTGAGGGTCGGACAATTCGACCAAGACCATCGACCCTCGGATCGACCATCCCATCGACCCTCGGCTCTCAGGAATCTGACAGAAAACCCAGGGTTGGATACTGAGGGTCGGATACCAATCGACCCTCACATCGACCCTCAGCTCTCGGGAAGAATAGGTCATTCCCAGGGTCGGATACTGAGGGTCGGATATACCATCGACCCCCACCATCGACCCTGTATAGAAAAGACAATATTTTTCATAAAATGAGTTGGAAATTTTGGAATTTTACATTGGTTAACGTGCTTACATGAAGTATAAATGATTGTCTCACCTATTTTGATGATTTTCAGGCACCACCAATCTCAAAAGAAATTATGTCTGGACGTAGAGAACCAGACAGAGCCGAAATGCAGTTCCACCACCACCACCTGTGGAGGAAACTAACCAGGAGAATATATATGTACCAGAAAACCCAGATCAGGCAAATCCTACAAACTTGCCACCTCCACCACCAGAGTTAGCAACAGTGGTGACGAATTTAGCACATCAGCTGTAACAGATGCAACACGCACAGGCTCAAATGCAAGTTGCAATGGGAATTATGTTCCAAGCCGCACATGCTACACCCATGCAGACGGGACAAGCCAGTGCAGCAGCACCGGTGGGTAACCACCCAGCACCTCAAACACCTCAACCACCAGCTGCACAGATTCCAGTACCAGGTCCGGAAGCAGCTCAGGTTAACTATTAGTATCCACAACCCATGTTTGGGGCATACCCCCAAAATCAGTTAGATCACTCTCGACTGGTTGAGAGATTTCTGAAGATGAAGCCCAAGGAATTTAACGGTAAACCGTCGGATCCGTTATGGCCAGCACATTGGATCGACGAGATGGAGAGAAACTTTCTTATGATGACTATCACTGAAGAAGAAAAAGTACTATGTGCCACCTTCATGCTAAAGGGTGACGCACATCATTGGTGGAAATATACTAGGGCTTACCTATTGACCAAGCACGCCCTACTGACTTGGGCTATCTATAAAGAAGCGTTCTTCGAGAAGTATTTTCCCCGAAGCTTCAAAGATTCTATGGAGAAGGAATTCTTGAGTTTATATCAGGGACATATGTCCGCGCCTGAATGGAATTCATATCTCCTTCGTCTGGTCGAGAAGGGAGGGGAACTGGACCGGATGCATATCAACAGCGTTACGAAGAGCTGTATTTCTTTGCACCACTCAGCATGCAGGAAGAAAACACTAAGGCCTGTAGGTTTGTCATGGGACTGAGGGGAAGCATTAGAGAGCACGTTCTGGGCTTGGAAAAGAAGATATATAATGAAGCTGTCCAAATTGCTCGAGTCATAGAATCGAGCCAGAAGGAAATCTACTTTACACAGAACAGAGGCATAAAAAGGCCAGTCGAAAATGCCTATAACGGAGGGAACAACAAGACATTTAAACCCTTCCATGCTCAAGGCTTTACTACTGCATCCAAGACTACCCCGGTAACGCAACAACAACCAAAGCCAAATTCTGAAGGTCCGAGATGTTACAACTGCAATCAAGTGGGACATATGATAAGGGAGTGTCCTAAGCCCAAGAAGCAAGTACATTAAGGACGAGTATATGCTGTTACATCCGAGGATGCTGCCACATCACCCGATGTGGTCACATGTATGACTGAAACCTTTTTAGTTGTAATTACATTGTATGAGCATGTAGACTAAGTAAAAATAAATCACAGGTATCGTACCTATAAATGGCGTACCCGCTAGAGTACTCTTTGATTCAGGAGCTACTCATTCCTTTATATCTGTGTCATTAGGAAAGAAGTTGAATTTACCCATCAAAATATTAGACCACAAACTACTTGTACGGTCACCAATGGGGTTAGAAGTATAATTAGAGAAAGGTTATGGACCATGTCCAGTTCTCATTGGCGAGAAAACCTTAGATGCAACCTTGATACAACTTGAGATGGTAGACTTTGACGTCATCTTGGGAATGGACTGGTTAGCTCGGCATTCTGCAAACCTAATATGCGCCGAAAAGAAGCTAATATTCAAAGACAAAGAAGGAGCAGAATTCAGTTTTTCGGGAACCAAACTTCCCCGTAGACGCAAGCTTATACTCTCAGCACTGAAGGCTAAGAAGTGCCTTGAGAATGGGGCAGTCGGGTATCTAGTATCAGTGGTCGACCTAACCAAGGAAGCACCACGACTGGAAGATATTGATGTAGTGCGGGACTATTTTGACATATTTTCAGAGGAACTACCAGGATTACCACTCGATCGAGCCACAGAGTTTGTGATAGATATTATACCTGGAGCCGCACCAATATCAAAAGCACCTTATAGAATGGCTCCTACTGAACTGAAGGAATTGAAAGTGCAACTACAAGAACTGCTAGACAAGGGTTATATTTGACCCAGTATATCACCATGGGGATCCCTGATATTATTCGTAAAGAAGAAGGACGGTAGCATTCGATTATGTATCAACTATCGGGAGTTGAATAAAATAACAATCAAGAATCGATATCCACTACCTCGGATCGATGACTTGTTCGATCAGTTGCAAGGAGCAAAGGTATTTTCTAAGATCGATCTTCGGTCAGGTTACCATCAGTTGAAGATTAAAGAGGGTGATATTCCTAAAACAGCTTTCAGGACCAGATACGGACATTATGTGTTCTTGGTCATGTCTTTCGGATTAACAAACGCACCAGCAACTTTCATGGAACTTATGAATCGGGTTTTCCACGACATGTTGGATACGTCGGTTATAGTATTCATTGATGATATATTGGTATATTCCAAGGACAAAGAAACCCATATCATCAAGAACCTAAACGCCGCCCTACAACGTTTAAGGAAAGAGAAGTTATATGCCAAATTTACCAAGTGTGAGTTTTGGCTAAGTGAAGTCACCTTCCTAGGCCATGTAGTATCCGCAGAAGATATCAAAGTGGACCCCAGCAAGATCGAGGCTATTGTAAAGTGGGAAGCACCAAAGAGCGTTTCAGAAATTAAAAGTTTTCTGGGTCTCGTCGGTTATTATCGGAGAATCGTGGAAGACTATTCCTGGATTGCCGTACCTCTCACCAGTCTGACTAAGAAAGGGGAAACATTTGTGTGGACTGATAAATGTGAGAAGAGCTTCCAAGCACTGAAGACCAGATTGATATCCGCTTCGATTTTAACTATTCCTGTTCCAGGACAGACATTTACCTTATACACTGATGCGTCAGGACTGGGATTAGGATGTGTGCTTATGCAAGGAGAGCAAGTAATTGCTTATGCCTCAAGATAGTTAAAGATACATGAGAAAAATTATCCCACTCATGATCTGGAGTTAGCGGCAGTAGTACATGCTGTCAAGATATGGAGACATTACCTATACGGAGAGAAATTTCAGATTAAGTCGGACCATAAAAGTCTTACTTATTTATTTAATCAGAAGGAATTGAATATGAGACAAAGAAGATGGCTGGAACTATTGAAGGACTATGATTGTGATATCCAGTATCATCCAGGGAAAGTTAATGTAGTAACAGATGCGTTGAGCAGAAAGGCAATGATAAATCTCAAGGAGAGGTTAGTACAATCGCAGCAATGTGTACTACCGGAATGGTATTCAATCACGGCAATGAGCAGTATGTGATAGATACAACGGATGGATCAGCCAACCAAGGATTTATTCATCGATTTTCAAGTATGTTCGCTGCATTGAAAATTATACCGGATATAATGGATGAATTGAAGACAGCTATCAAATCAGATCCTTATCTGAGAACAGTACAAGAAGATATCGAGAAAGGTAGGACTAATCCTGAGTTCACCTTGGACGAAGAGAAAGTATTGAAATATAAAGGAAGAATATGTGTACTGAAATATAAAGGAAGAATATGTGTACCTAAAACAGAAAGTGTGGACATTAGACACCGACTGATGAAAGAAGCCCATACCACCATCTATTCGATACATCCGGGAAGTATAAAAATGTATCATGATTTAAAGAAACTGTATTGGTGGGGAGGAATGAAAGCAGGTGTAGCTAAGTTCGTGTCTCAATGCCTAAATTACCAGAAAGTAAAAGCTGAATGACAACGACCCACATGACTGTTACAACCGTTACCAGAATCAGCATGGAAATGGGGCTGCATCACTATGGACTTCTTTACGGGATTACCACTGACTCCTCGAGTAGTTGACGCAGTTTGGGTGATTGTAGACCGTCTGACTAAAACAGCTCGCTTCATACCAATACGATCGCAGTATACACTGGAAAGGTTAGCAAAGCTGTATGTGGATAATATTGTTCGATTACACGGTGTACCAGAAAGTATTGTGTCCGATAGAGATCTACGATTTACTTCCAAGTTTTGGGAAGGATTGCAAAAGGCTATGGGTACAACATTGAAGTTCAGTACCGCATTCCACCCACAGACAGATGGACAGTCAGAGCGTACAATCCAGATTCTAGAAGATATGCTACGAGCATGTGTAATTGACTTCAAGGGATCATGGGATGAAAGATTACCACTGATCGAGTTCGTTTATAACAATAGCTATCAGGCTACTATACACATGTCACCTTATGAAGCACTGTATGGCAGAAAGTGTCGAACTCCTTTGTTTTGGAATGAAGTGGGAGAACGTAGTATTGTTGGACCAAAATTTGTTGAAGAGACTTGTCGAGTGGTCGACATTATCAAGGAAAGAGTGAGAACAGCTCAGAACCGTCAGAAGCAATATGCAGATACTCGACGCAGAGATCTTGAGTTTGCGGTAGGTGATAAAGTATTCTTGAAGGTATCACCTATGCGAGGATTGAAAAGGTTCGAATAGAAAGGGAAACTAAGTCCAAGATATGTCGGGCCGTATGAGATTTTAGTTAAGCGTGAGAAAGTGGCTTATCAGTTAGCACTACCACCATCTATGTCAAGTGTGCATGACGTATTTCATATTTCCCTATTGAAGAAGTATGTCAAGGATCCAACGCACGTGTTGACAGTAGATTTATCGGAATTGACTGATGATTTGACCATTGAAGTAACACCAACTGAAATCACCAGCCGAAAAGTTCAACGTCTACGCAACCGAGATATCTATTATGTTAAGGTCACATGGAGACATGGAAGAAATTACATGGGAAGAAGAAAATACCATGCGAAAGCAATACCCTCACTTATTTGATTCAGAAGGTACATACAATTTCAAGGACGAAATTTTTATAAGTAGGGGGGGAGTTGTAAGACCCGTATCAAACTAATCCGGTCTTATCACCTTGAACCAGGTTTACCCATCATGGTTGAGTCAAATGGACCAAGGGCGTGAAGGAGATCATGATCCCAGGTATCAAATCGACCCTAAAGCACTCAATTTATGGGGAGGGTCGCATACCCAGCAAAGGAGGGTCGGACCCCCCAGCCGAAACTGAAATTAGGAAATTTCTTAATTTTTGATTTCGATTCTTTCCTAATCTCAAAGGGACTTATTTTAGGATGTTTCTACTCTATTTAAAGGACGTCCCTAAGCCTCTTTCACTCCTTTTACAACCCTAATTGAATTGAGAGAAAGAGAAGAGAAGGAAAAGGAGAAGAAGAGAAGCAAAGAAAAGAAGATAGCAAAAAGGAGAAGAGTTGTAGAGAGGGAGTAATCTTCTCAGGTATGGATACTAATTCCATGAGTTTCTACAGACCTTAGGTTAGATAATGATGAGAGTATGATTTCGGAGAAACCCAAACCATCAACCCATGGTTAGGTTTTCATAGAAAACTATGGGAGATTATGTGAAAGCTTTCTAGGTGGATGATTCATGGTTCTAGACCATGGAATGAATGCTGAATGGACTGTAGGAGAAAGCCATAGGACCCCAAACACGAAGGATGGACTAAAAGGAGGGAAATTGACCAAAATCCACCGAGGGTCGCACAGAGGGTCGATGACTATCCGATCCTATGTGATCCTGAGGATCGACCCTCAGTGTTCGGGAAGTCCAGATTGGGGAGGGTCGCACCCAGGGTTGATCATGACTCCGACCCTACCTCCGACCCTCAGTTAACAAAATGATTTTTAAATTCTGAATAAATTCTAATTAAATTTTATCGGCTTTGTTAGGTCTTCTAGTAATATAATAACATTATAAAGGTGATTCTAAAGCTTGAAAGAGTATCTATTAGCAAGCTAAGGTGAGGGAACAAGACCTAAACTAACTGGTTAATAATAAACTGTTTTACTTCTTGAGTCCAATGCCATATTGATTCTATGCGTGTATGCTTGTGTGTGCATTCAACATGCCATCCAATATTTTTATTAATTGTTCATGCATATTTACTTTACTGCTTATAACATGATGATGATGATGATGATAGGAATAGGCATGTGAATGTTTGTGTTTGGCTAGTGTATATGGTAAGGGTAGGGATGGTATCAACCAGTACAACCATGACCGTTCTTCATGGGGTGTATATTGTGCCATGGTCTACTCAAGTCATGTCCACTGATATCGTCGTATCGCCATTACCTTAGCAAAACTATTATGTCGTAGAACATCAGGGGAGGTGGTCTCGGTCCTTGTAGTCTCTGACTCTACCGGGGGGCCTTAGCTCTATCTCTATGAATGTTCTGAGGGATGCTGGGGTGAGGCCTTGGATACACTGTTTGACATTAGGATTGGTTAGTTGCGAGCTCAGTTTGTAACCCTAGCCAGCAGGGGTTTATTTGTTGGTATGGTATCAACCGGTACAGCAATACCATTTTCATGGGGTGTATATTGTGCCATTTTGGGTGTTGTGGGCGACAGTGCAGGAGTCATTGGGCATATCCACACACTTGTGTATAGAGGTGCGGCGGCCACCTATCCTTTCTATAGCACGGTGCAAACTTTAAACCGGACCAAAGATATAAATTGATTGCATGCATATGTATTGTTGCATTGTTTTGTTTGCTCACTGAGCCATGATGTGTGCTCATCCTTCGACGTCAAATATTTTTAGTTGATGATGCAGGTTTAACCGTTGAAGACTATATAAATGCTACAGAGTACGGGAACGTTGCAGCGATGGTAGCTGAAGATGAAGTGGATACATATGACATCTCTTGCGAGTGCAACTCATGTTTATTCGATTAGATTTTTAGTTTTATTTGGATTATTAAAGACATGTATTTGATATTTATTTATTTATGTCTTAGTTGTTACGGAATAATTTGTTATTTAAATATTGATATCACAATAGATTCTCAGTTCATTTTATTATAAGACTTTCGCTATTTGTTTTATTTACTTTGATTATTTATGTGAATGTATGGAGTTTAGATAACACAGATATAGCCTACTCGAGATCCTGGTTGAACCGTTGGTTTGTTAGCGGTTCATCACACCATTCTGAATAGTACAAAATTGAGGTGTGACAGTAGGGATTGGGACTGCACGGATTCGTATATTTGATGGGATTGTGTGAACTGTAATTGGGGTTAGACATGTGCCGGACTTAAGGGAGAATCTAATTTCATTGGGAACACTGGGTGCGAGAGGTTATAGGTGTTCATCTGAAGGTGGAATTCTTAAGGTCTCCAAAGGGGCCATGGTTGTGTTGTAGGGACAGATGTTTGACGATCTATACAGACTTGCAAGGAGTGTTGAAACAGATGGTGCTTCTATTGGAACTTAGGCAAGGAGTACAGATGGAAGACAGAATATGCAAGAAGTTCAAGTTGTGAACAAGGACAAATCTGGGAAGAAGCGAGTTGCTTTTGTTTCTGATTTTGTGAGTGGAAGTGATCTCTCCGGTGATGCTGCAGCAGTGGGAGAGATGGAGTCACATCACATCGTACGACAGTGAGTTGTACGGGATACCCGGGCGGGGTGTGGGCTATGCTGGTTTGGGTGTCGCTGTTTGGCAGAGATGGATTTACATAATCAACATCAATGAGTTTTCTTCAAGGTGGTTTACAGAATTCAAGCTAGGTGGAGATTTGTTGGGTTGGTGTCTTGTAGACTGTGGGGTCTACGTAATTATAAGGGGTAGTATTTGTATTAGGGTATGAGTTCATTACATGTACAGGGGTAAACTTATAATTGTGGTGGGATTAGGGTTTCTAGATTTCCCTATATATTGTTTATGTGTAGGAAAACCTAAGTAAGGTCTGAGCAAAGGAGGACATTGTGTCAGGTGGAGAGAATTGTAGAGAGTTTTCTTGGCAATAAAGAATCTCTGTTTCTCTGTGGTGGAGGTCGGCATTCTGGTTTGGGTGCTGAATTACAGCAAATCATGTGTTGTGTGTTTGCTTGATCTTCGTCTCTTTCTCGTGGTTGTGCGTTCATCCCTAACAAAATATACGCTCTATTCTTGCTCTTTAGATCATTATTCATTCTGAGTCTAGAACAAAAATGGCTTGCTCATTAATCCATTTTCATTTTATGTTAGGAATGCATTATCTTTTATGAGAACATATTTCTAAGAATACATTCTTAGAATACATACCAAACACAACTTTAAATTCTTAAACACCACATATAACACCAAGCTCTAGAAATTCTTTTTTTTTTTTTTTTTTTCTTTCCTCTTGGGTTACAACTTGGTAAAAAGCTCAAGAGGAAGTTAAAAACTATGGGAGAGGGATCTACAGGCTTAGCGGGATATATAAATGGAATCTTATACAGAGAAAATAGACATGAAGGATTAGTAATTGGCAACTTGGAGGAGAGACAAAAGGAACCCGGATTTTGAGAGAGAGGCAGACATAGAAGTACACATTAGCGGTGTGTACTTCCTTTACTCATAAATTATTTAGTTTACCAAATTATTTATTGGAAGCTCTTATCTAAACATTGTTCAATTTTGGTGCCAAAAACTTTTCTTTCCAACCAGGTCAGTCAACCGACTTCTCTTTTGATGAATCTTTCAGGAAAGGTGTTGGCAAAGATCGGTCCAAAATAACAATAAATGACTTGCCGTACAGAATAACCAGACATGGACTTTCTTGGTATGATCAGATCCAATAAACCCTTACGAAATGAATACTCAATTGCTTGTGAATCATCAACTACTCTTTTTTTCAATGTTGTTCAATTGCTCCTTTCCCCACAAATGCAATAATCATTGGTTAGACAATAATAATACCTCAGAACATACCAAAACTAGCAATCACCATCAAACTATAAATAATATACAAAATAATTTCAGACAAAAGACATGATTTGGTATCATCACATCTTATCTATATCCAGACATTATATCCGGCCACTAAGATACCAAAGAAGAGAAACTCAAGTTTATTTTAATTTTATTTTAAATTTGAATTGAAAGAAGAGGGACTGATCTCATCAGACAAAGAATGACCCCACTTTGCCCAAGTTGCCCAACGTAGCTATATGTCACGACCCGTGACCCGCTCCGTCTACAAGGTCCATGGATGGACACATGGGTTGATAGGTTAAGCCCATATTCTAGAATTCTCTACACATTCCCTACACTTAGGCTTATGTGGGGTTCTCTAGAAACCTCCACACTTGTATAGAGTTTCTCTAGACTTTTCCCAAGGAGGTGGGAGTATTCTAGACTTTTATACTAGAATGTTCCCAACCGTTAGATTTATAACACTTGTACAAATCCTAACCATTCATTGTACACCTTGGTGCCTATAAATAGGGAGGGCCTCATTTGGCCAAGGCACTCAAGCAAGCAAGCATTGTAAGAGTTCCTTTGCAATACCAGTTCATCTTCCATAATTCTCTATTGTGTGCTCTCTTCCTTAGTAAGGGGTTAGGCTGACTTAGTGCTTCAAGAAGGGTTGCAAGCGACTAAGTGCCGCACGGTTGGCTTAGTTACACTAAGGCCGTGAGAGCATGGTGTGAAAGGGATGCTCATACCAACACAAGGAGCAAGCGGAGCAAGGACAGTCCGTAGATATTGTGGCTGCCATGGGCGCGCCTAACTCGAAGTGGAGTTAGCCATGGCCGACACTCAAGAGAGGGTCGATGTTTGAAGGATGCGAGGAAGAACTCAAAGGTCGAGTGGATGAGCACGATGTGTCCTTACGCAACACCACAGCACAGCCACAAGGAGAGCTTGATGCCTTCAAAGCTCAAGTGTTGGAGATGATGGCAAACCTACAAGCATGCGTAGACGAGGTACGAGCCGATGTAAACCTATGCAAGAGGGCAATGGTTGGGGAGCTACGACCTCAAGAGAGGCACCCAAAGTGGATGTGCCTAAACCTATGTCCTACGATGGACAACGAGATGCCCGAGAGTAGATAATTTCTTGTGGCATATGGAACAATACTTCAAAGCAATCTCCCTCGAAGACGAGCGGATGAAGGTACAAACCGCCATCCTTTATCTCAAAGACACAAGAACTCTATGGTGGAGACGACGACACGCGACATCGAAAGAGGTACGTGCACCATAGACACTTGGGATAGTTTCAAGAAGGAACTAAAGAAACATTTTACCCCGAGAATGCATCGCTCATGGCTAGAAGGAATCTTAAAGGCTCAAACAGACGGGTTCTATCCGAGACTATGTGAAGGCATTCTCTACACTTATGCTAGATGTCCAGGGATATGACCGAGGTAGACCTCTTGTTCAACTTCATGGAAGGTCTCCAAGGTTGGGCCGCACAAGAGTTACAACGACGGGTGTGCAAGATATCTCCTCCGCCATAGCAGCGGCGGAGTCCATCGTTGAGTATAGGAGAGAAGAGCCCCCAAAGCCCAAGAAGCCATATAGTGAGAAAGGTGGGGAGCATCGACATCCAAGAAACTTATCCTAGGAGCATAGAAAGACCTCATCATATAGAGAGAATAAGGCAAGGGATGACAAGAAGAGTGGATATCGACAGAAGACCGCTTGTTTCCTATGCGATGGTCCACACCGGGCTAGTCGGTCCCTAAAAGAAGGCTTTGACAGCCCCGCCGAGAAGGAGATGAAGAGGGAGGCTCATATGGGTTCGCTCCAATTGGCTGCTATCAAGGCCAAGACAAAGGAGGTCAAGGCCACGCCTCCACAAAAGGCTTGATGTACGCGGAGGCACGCATCAACGGCAAGGCCACACATGCTATGGTTGATCGGGCGCAACCCACAACTTTGTCTCGACGGATGAGGCAGAGACTCGGCTTGAAGGTGGCCAAGGAGACAGGATGGCTCAAGGCCGCAACTCCCAAGCTCGACCCATCCATGGTGTGACTCGAGGGGTCGAGATGCATATCGGGACATGGAAAGGTACCGTAGATTTGTCGGTGGTACTTATGGACATTTTCAAGTGGTGCTTGGTATGGATTTCCTAAGGAAGGTAAATGCAATTGCTATGCCTTCCATTAGCACGATGTATCATGGAAAGGGAGCTTCTTCATGATCCCAACAATACCAAGGACTTGATGGCCCCTAAGTTGCTATCAGCTACCATGCACCATAGAGTAACAATACAATCTATTTTAAAAGAAGAGGTTCCACCTAGAAGGAGGTGAGAAACCAGGGCGATTCTAGGTTGGAAACTTACCTAAAAAGCCACAAAAAGTAAAAGAGTGGGATAATTGGTTTTGAGGCTCACAAGGAAGGGCCGTTATGAGTTTGAAATGTGAAGAAGGTTGGGAGATCCAATTAACCTTCCTCCAAAGTTCAAGATTCATCCGGTCTTCCATGCATGGACATTAAAATTGTCTCATAGAGACATGGGAACCCAACATGGCTTCTGGACTCTCCCGAAAAAAAAAACCCTTTTTGTGGCTGTACTTAGTCAATGGAGGGGGTTACCGGAGAGCGAGACAAGCCGGGAACCATCGATGCCCTTTGGCGTTTCAAGACATGATACAAAAGTTCCATGAGGAAAATGCGACGGGGACGCCGCCAACTTAGGTGGGGGAGAATGTCACGACCCGGTCTACAAGGTCCATGGATGGACAAAGGAAAGCCCCACCCCCCCCCCAACCCACCCCCCCCCCCCCCCCCCCCCTTTTCTTGCACTCGAACCCACCCCCCCCCAATCCCTTTACAAGTTTCCCACATTTTTTTTAAAGGTTTTGAGGTATTTTTTTTTTTTTTATTATTAAATTTTTAATTTTTTTTATTTATAAATTTCAATTACCCCTTCCATATATTTTATCCTTTTTCTTTTATATAAAGGGAGGCCCTATTTCGAAAAAGCCCCCCAAAAAAAAGTACTTTATTTAATATTTTTTATTTTAATTTTTTTTTTATTTTTTTTTTTTTTTTTTTTTTTTTTCTCCCTTTTTGTGGGGAGGGGGAATAGTTTAAGTATTATAAAGTAGGATAAAAAAAAAATTTGAAATCCGTTCAAATTTTTTAAAAAAGAAACAAAAAAAATATAAAACATTAAAAAAATCTTTTGTGGCTGTTTCTTTTTCATTAGTATAACATAGAATAAGAATTAAAAAAAAAAGTTTTTTGCTTTTGAGCAATGGAGAGTGACAAGGTTCCACCTGAAGACAAAACAGGCAGGACCTTCCCTTCCACTAAAACCCACTGGCTAATTCCATGGGGTCTACCCTAAAGAAAGAAAGCCTTGTATTGGATTTTTATTTAATTAATTGGCATTTAGTGATTTGAACATGGGTTTTCTTTTGGAGGTTGGATAGATTTTCATTTTTTATTTTTATTTATTTATTTATTTTATCTTAAATGGTATTCAATTATTCTTGTTTGGTTTATAGTTATACCGTAGCAGTAGCTGCTTTACATTTAGAATCTCCTACGATGTGGAATGGTAGGTGTTACGATCGTATATTAGTTTTATAGGAGATTATTAATCCCACATTGATCCCGAAAGCAATTTGGTGTGGATTGATATTGTCTTAAATTCTCTCACCTTATGAGTCTTTTTTTTAGAGACGTTCAGATAAAATGCCATCCGTTCCATTGTTTCTCTGAGACTAAGATGCTCTTCCACTTAAGGGGGTCAATTTTGGGACTAAACTAGTAGTCTGGACCGAATTAGATCACATTGTTACCGGACATGTTTCGGGTTGAGGTCTAGTATATCCTACCGGTCCTGGTCCAGTTCGGGCTAATCTGAAACTGGCCCAAAAAATCACACCGATGAGCTTTATTAAACCCTAACTTCATTACTTCAGCCTTCTGAATGGGTTTAATGGGTTTCCTTATCAGGCTTTCAACCCAAAACGGCCCGATGCCAACCCGAAACTAGACTAACCAGTTAGTTAAAGTGCACAGTGCAGTCCACCCAGCTGAACCTCTTAATGGATATGTTTCGGTCAGACCCTATAAAACTCGACACTGATTTGGTCTGGACCAAAACCGACCTAGACCAGCCCGTTGGCACCCCAACTTCCACTGCTATATCACGTGTCGTTGGTAGAAGATATGTAGTAGATGCGCGAATCATAAAAATTAGATTCAATCCTATTCCAGCCGCTTAAATTTTCAGAGATTCACTCTTTGAGGGGTGACATTTCAGAGGCACAACAAAAGTTCGATGGAATGCCTCAAAGAAATACCGTTTCAACGAATACGTTGATCTCAGGTTCTGTGAAGTCGGGTAATCTATGTGGTGCAAGAGAATTGTTTGGTCTCATAGTTAATCGAAACAGAGTGGCTTGAACTATCTTTGATTGGTGGACAAGCATAATGCAACCAAACCCAAGAAGCATTCAGGCTGATTCAACAATATCTTGCAACTTTGCTGCTCTTGACAGCCATCATCCTCTCATCCAGGAGAGGGTGGTGTCCTTATTGGATGGGCGATACTCATTCAAGCCCTCTATCTGAGTCAACAAGCTGAGTCAACAGGGGGGTGTCGGCTCGAACAGAGGGCTCGGACACCCGAGGCGCAGGTGTCTTCCATCCAATGGGAACGCTACCTCTCCTCCAAGAGAGAATCTCTCTTGGAGGAGAGGATGTACATCCTCCCCCCTTCGGATGCTTGTTTTGTGTTGGAGAGGGAGGGGTGGAGTGATAAGGTTTCGACGAGAAAAGGCAAACGAAAGGGACTCAAATCGTCTTCTATCGTTGGACGGCATCCAATAGTCATTCAATTGTGATCTGACCATTGGAGTTCATTTGGTGTGCGTATCAATATATCGTTACGTGCGTCTAATAAAATCCAATCGTGATCCAATTGGACCACATGAGATGATTTCTTTTTCCAAATGTAATATGAGAGAGAGAGAGAGAGAGAGGACTGTAGGACCACCAAGTTAGCTATATCGGCTACCAACATTGGGTTGGACTTAAAATGAGTCATTTAAGTTGTTTCCCTTTAGAGATGACACATGTCATCTAACAAAGTAAGTTCAGGTGATAGGATTGAAATGATATAATGCTATTAAATGACGATATCAATTATAGTCAATGAAATCATTAATACCCCTAAAAGTGAAATGCGTGAAAGTTTCATAGGTTAGTGTGGATTATCCATAATACCCCAAAATATAGGAACTTTTTCGGCTGGTTACAGGCACCAACAGTGGTGACAACGAGCACGGGCCCTTTTAAAATAGCTGAAACTATTGTGTTCATCAATCATCTACGTTCGCTTGTTCTATAGATTTCTTCAAGCAATCAATTTTCTCCGCTGTTCTATAAGAATCGATTCCATGATATATCTATCTCATTGTTTTCTTGCTCATTTTTCTTGGATGAGTGGATATCAGGGCATGTTTAATTTTACAAGGCCTTGATAAGTGATCGAAACCGGACCAACCCGATAGATATTAGTTTGTAAGCTGGGTTTCTGATCAAACCAATATCTTATTGGGCTAGTCTTGGGTTATACCTATTAAGCCCGGAACTGAAACGACCTAGACCAAAATTGGACCAAACCGGCCTATTGACACCTGATGGCAACGTTTATCACTGGGCTTCTCTAGGTCTGATCGGCCTATGGCGACATACTTCTTTGTTTGCCCTTTATAGCCAACCCATTTCTCCTTTTTCCCTCTTCTGATGGAATTCAAATCGTCTCCTCCTAGGGGTTCGGGAGGAGACTCGACTGTCACCAGTCAATGCTCGACACATGGGCATTGGATAGATCCGAGCCCTCCATCCAACTTGGTGCATAAGCCGACACCCCCTGTCGGCTCACCTTACTGGCTCGGATCTAGGCATCGGCTGGTGGCAGCCGAGTCTCCTCCCGAACCCCTGGGAGGAGACGATTTGGATCCCTTCCGATATGGGATTAAAGGGATATATTATACCCACTGTAACAGCTTTACAACTTCAAATTTAGTTATCTTACCCATGGTTCAAGTAATCCATATTGGATCTGTTAATTAGTATCAGTTTTGGATATAGCCGATCCTAATTCAAAACCGATTCCAGACGGATCCAATCTGATACCCTTTTTTTTTATTTTTTATTCCATGTCACGTTTTAATCATTCAATAGACAAGATTGTCATGTGTCAATCATCTGCGATTACTAGGAATATAAAAATAATAATTAACTTTTTTTATAAAATAATAATCAATCTATGTCATGGGATGGAACCGATTCCAAATAGGTGCTTGCTAGCTATATCAGACTGATACCGACCAATATTGACCTATCCGAATCGGTTTTCAAAACGACGGATACCTGGCCCATTTCTTCTCGTAAAGGCTTCCAATCTTACCAAATCCTTAGCATCCATTTATGGTTGTTCTCTTCAACTCAAAGTTGGTTACGGGTTCCATTTCCCTTCCATCATTGTTTCTGCCTAAGCAGATGCTTGAACTATAAAATCATCTTACTGGATGGAAATCACTTCTTTCCGGAAGCAACCACCAGAGAATGGCAAGGATTCAACTAAGCTTTGCCATTATGTACTCACAATTATGGTTCATGGTATCTGTATCGGAACAGTCAATTCATACCGATTTTGGACCTCATTCTATCCTAATCTATTTTAATGAGGATTGGGCACTTGTCGATTTCTTATTGGATCCATACACTGTTTCAATCTGAACCAGATTGATTTTGAACACGACCAATACTGTGTTTCAATAACTGAATTTAAAACCGTGCTCACAATTGCAATTTTAAGTGTCCACATAAAGTTTCTTTTTTACAAGGAAACTGAGAGTCCAAAAATTTTCTAAAGGGGTGGTTACAAGCCCCTACACCAAAAGCTTCTCATAGGCTTCTATAACTACTTTGCCAGACAAGGTGCATTTTAGGATTCAAAACGTCTCCTCCCTGGGAGGAGGGGCGGCGACCCCAGTGGATGGTCGCCACGTGGGAGTCGGATGAATCCAACCCCTCTGTTCGAGCCGACACTCCCTTGTCGGCTTGGCTTGTCGGTTTGAACCGAGGGATCGGATTCATCCGAACCCCACGTGGCGACCATCCACTGGGGTCGCCGCCCCTCCTCCCGAATCTCAGGGAGCGACCCCTCCTCCCGAATCTCAGGGAGGAGTCGATGTGGATCCCATTTTACACATCACAATGAGTGAGGAGAGAGTGCACATATTGTACACAAGGAAGATAGGAGAGTCCAAGTAGGATGTAAATAGATAGTCGAAAATTCGAATTTGATTCGTATCCGGTTTCGTTTAGAGGTATCCTTATCCGGTCATGGGTATTCAAATCCGAATTTGGATAATCCGAAATAAAACCTATCTAATCCAAATGGATATTTAACTAATAATTTTGAAGATTTGACAGGTTTTAGAGGATGAGGTAAAGAAAATTATATAACTAAGACATGAATTGGGAACAAATCATATCCAATATGGGAGAAAAGCTAGGGTTACATAAGTTAGAAGTATAAATAGAGAATTGAAAATCCGATTCGATTCACATCCATATCTGTTTAGGAACATCCGAATCCGTTCACATCAGAATATATATCCGTCATTATTTGATCCATTTACATTTCTATATAGAACATGCTCCATAGAAGCCTTGCATGGCCCAAAGAGAAGCCTGCATGCTCCTTGAAAATCAAGACACTCTAGTATAAAGCTCCTTAATCACTCTTGCATGGCCCAAAGAGAAGCCTGCATGCTGCTTGAAAATCAAGCCTCCTAAATCACCCTTGTATGGCCTAGAGAAACCTGCATGCTCCTTGCCATCTTGGAATGTCAAAAGACACTCTAATATAAAGTTGGGAAAATTACCTTGTCCACTTTTACTCTAACAAAAATACCTAAAACGAGTTTTGAAATTACCAATATATCCAAAACAGTGTTTTACGTTTATCATTCATCTGCTTTTGACATTTTTGCCCCCTTCTCTTCCCTCTTCTTTCCTTATTCCGTCACCATCTCTCTCTCTCTCTCTCTCTCTCTCTCTCTCTCTCTCTCTCTCTCTCTCTCTCTTTAACGATAGGTATTCAACAGCAACATGATCAGAGCTAGTCTCAAACAATTGCAGGAAAAGATGTTAGATTTATGTGGGCTTAATTAATTACCTAACCTAGTTATTCAGTTGGAGTCCAATGAACACGGTAGAACCAGTTTGATTTGGTTCGTTACATGGTATGAGATAGGTTTGGTAACCCTAATTGTATTGTGGGAAGGGTTTTAGGGTTACAATAATATTCTATAAATACTGGGTTAGAGTCCCCACAGCCACAATTAATAAGTTCTCTATGCACCCATTAGCAAGAGACACCAGGATATCCTCTGGAGGCTGTGGAAGACTGTAGTCGAGGGATTTCGATCAAAGCTTAGAGCATCTTGGAGCTTATGGGAATCGATCTCTTCAAACAGGTGTGTCTTTATTATTAATCAATTATGATTTTTCAATTGCATTTTAGGGTTCATGTGTGGATTGGGATGGGTTTCGTTGAAACTCTAAATGCATAATAATCTAACAGTTGGTATCAGAGTCAATCATACAGACCTAGAATCGATGGTAAAACATTGTAAAGACCTACCCATGAGATTTGAATGAACTGAAAAGAAAAATCAAAAGTTTTGGATCGAATCTGGATTGAATCTATCGGATTTTTTGACCGACGAAATTTTTTTGACCGACAAAATAGGTTAAGCCATATACCATTGGAAAGAGGACGATGAGAGGGAGCCGGCGATATAAAAATCGTTGGCGCCGATGGTCGGACGCGCCCTCACTCGCCAGCGGTAGCGGTGAGTGGATCTCACACCTAGGGGAGTAAAAAAAAAAAAAAAAACCTGTTCGACGGCGTTGAGTCATTGCCTGGTCGACTCGGCATAGAATCAATAACCCTAGCCATTTTCGGTAGGGTTGACTCGAGCTGAGACCAGCCAACCCAGGCCCGCCAAGCCCAGAGCGGCTCAGCCAGAGCTAGCCTAGCCCAGGCCAAGCCAGGCCAGCAGAGCCAGGCCAGCCAAAACCAGCCCAACTCATCAAGCCCAGGCTTGACCAGCCAGTCCAGGCCCGACCACCCGATGACCCTGTACGTGGGTCAACCCGAATAATGACCCGGATGGCGGCCCAATAACCCGGATGGATTGACCTGGTGTGTCACACTCTAATTATGGACTAACCAGTGGTGTGATGAACCATCATGAAAACTAACAGTTCAAACCCGGATCTCATATAGGCCGTGTCCATTCAGTTTAAACCAAGTACATTCCACAATAATAATCAGAGTAAATAAACGATAGCGGAAGTCTTTATTAATAATGAACTGAGTATCTAACAATGATAATAAATAATTAAATCTAATTATTCTCAAATAACTCAAGACATAAAGTAAAATAATCAATTACATGTTCCAATAGTCAAAAATAGCTAAACTAATCAAAGACACATTGGTTGCACTCGCATGACGGAGTCATGCGCTTCCTCCATTGCTTATACATCCATAGACGCTATGTGTCCATACATCTACACATTCATATAATCTTCTACAGTAGAACCTGCATTAACAATTAAAAAATATTCGATGTCGATAGGGTGAGCACACATCACGACTCAGTGAGCAAACGAAGCAATGCTCAACCATATGTATGCATTCAATTCATATCTTTGGTATGGTTTTAAGTTTGCAACTGTGCTATAGAAAGGTTTGGCGGTCACCGCACCTCTATGCAGGGGTGTGTAAGCCCACCCAATGGATCAAATAATATTGTTGTCTACATCCATCCCACCATGGAATAGAGATAGAGCTAAAGTGTCCGGATCACACACTGTCAACACTTTTCCTGATGCCCTACCCATACCAACATGTAAGTCCCTGCTGGCGATCTAACCAATCCTAATGTCATTTAAAAGTATCCAAGGTCTTACCCCAGCATCCCTCAATACTTCCATAGAGATAGAGCTAAGGTCCCCTGGCAGAGTCAGAGACCACACGGTCCGAGACCACCTCCCCTAATGCCCTACGGTGTAATAGTTTCGCTAAGGTAATGGCTATACAATGATGTCAGTGGGCAAGACTTGAGTAGAGATAGAGCTAGAGTCTGGTGATCAGGCTAAACCATAATGCCACGTCCTCCCCTTGATGCTCCACTCGCATCCAACACACTAATCACACACAATCACATGCCTATTCCTAGCATCATCATCATAATATTATAAATAGACAGAAATAAATATGCATGAGTAGAATATAGCAGTAATATTGAATGACAAGTAAGATGCACATTACAAGCATACACGCATAGAATCATTCATTGCATTGGACAAATAAAATAAAACAGTTTGTTATTATCCAATTAGTTTAGGTCTTGTTCCCTTACCTTGTAATGATGTTCGATCTTTTTCAAGCCTTGTAAATCACCTTTGAACTACTTGGAACCTAAGAAATTTATGGATTTTAAATTAGGGTTTGAGTTTATCAAGTTACAGTAGTCGAAAACCTAATCTGAAGTCAAACAGGCTTTCTGAGACTGTGCGGTCCTAGGTGTGGCTGCATATGTGGTCTCAGTATTTGCGACCACAAGGCATGCGGTCGATACTTGTGTTCGCATATCATGCGACTACACATGCGACCATATCTTCCCTGGGATCTTCCTAAGAGCATGTGGTCGATCATGTGATCACTGTGTGGTCGACCATAGCTGCGACCACACAAAGTTTTGGTCGATTTTTATCCTCAATCCAATCCTTTCATGAGTCGATTCCTTGGTTTATCATTAGGGTCCTTCCTATGAACGATCTATAGCCTTTCTTCATAATTTTTGTAAAGTTATTTACCCTAACCTACTCTCTTTGGATCTCCCTAGTATTTAACCCATGGGGTCTCATGGTTAAGATTCCTCATAAATTTCACATCTAGAGTTACAATGGAAAAACCCTATACTATGTAATCTATTTCTACAGAGATGATTTCTTTACCTTGGCCTTCTGTAATAAGCTAAGTCCTTCCTTTCTCTCAGCTTGCTTCCTCAGATCTCTTTCTTCTTCTCTTCCTCTTTCTTTTTTTCTTAGGTTTAGAGTTACAATTTGTGTTCTAAAAGAGTGAAAGAGGCTAAGGGACGTCTTTTATATAGAGAAAAAACCTCCATATAGAGTTCTCCCTCAACTAGGAAAGATATCCTTTTAGACTAGGAAAGTTTTCAAAATTCAGAGTTGATCATATCATCATGTGGTCGCACGTATGGTCATAGAATCCATTGACCACATGTCTCAAATATGAGACCACACGTTGAATATTGAGTGGTCTCACTTTCCTGAGGTGTGGTCAATCATACCAGCTCAAGTATGCTTTCACACACTTCAAATTAACTGGTTTTGGATCGATTTACATACCTAGCCTTGTGGTTTCTTTAAACTCTTAGTCCACTCGATCCGACCATGATAGGAAGACCTGACACGACATGGTAAGATCGGTTTAGTAGAGTGCGGGTTTATATGACTTGAATAGGTTGACCCGAGAACCCAGATATTCGTCTGAAAATGGGCATTTTTGACTCGAGAACCCGAAATGTTGAACCGGGTTGGACCAGTGGTGGGACCATGACTAACTCGGTGGCTTGTTTTGGTCGGATCATGTAGTTCGGTTTGAACCAAAGGAAAAAAAAAGGATTTACATATTCAGTTCCATTTGAGCCGAACCACAGGTGAACTGATCCTGGGCAGACCGACCCAAACTTGGACAGACCGATCCAACCCGAGCCAAACCAGAATGGTCTTGACAACCCATAAAGGCCTGTTTAGCATCTTTTTTTTTCCTTTTTTTTTTTTTTTTTAATAGAACTACATTAAAATGCGATTTTGGGAGCTAGGAAGGTTGGATTGATCTTCGATTTGTTCCATTGGATTTCATTTTTGATGCTCTTTAATCTGATATATATTTTGGTATATTTTGATACATTGAAAAATATATTATTATAAAAAAAGTCCTATGGGAACCCAATTTATAATATTTTTACTGATTTTTTTAAAGTTATTGTACCAAATTGATTGTAGAGCTATTGTGTATGATTATTTGAATGTTTAGACTTGTAAAATTATATTTTAATGCATTCATGGTTAAATAAATATCCCACATGAGCTGCAAGTTGAGATTTATTCATATCATGGTAAAACTTGGTGTGACCACTAAAGTGACAACCTTGTTTCATTATGATGTATTCAAATTCAAGAGTCTGTATTTATAAATGGTTCAGTTTGTCGCTGTTCATCCAAAGGTGACATTGTCTAAGTTTATTCAAATTAGGATTTGTAGCTGTTGTGTAAGGATTTTGATGTGACTACCAAAGTGACAACCTTGGTCCTATCATAATATGTTCACATCTAATATTTATGTATTTACTAGCTATAGTATGAAAGTACAGTGCTCATTCAAAAGTGATACTGACATAAACTCCCACTTTTATGGATGCAGTAGAGAACGACACTGTCCACCCAAAGGTGGTATTTTCTAAGATTATAAAAAACTTATACATATGGTTGAAGGATTGTGGCTTTAGGGGTCTTCATCCACCCAAAGGTAATGAGATTTCTGAGAGTCATTATTCCTACTTAGTTATTGCATAACTATCGAAAGGACCAGTGCACATATTGTCCCAAAGGATGTGTGTGTAGTTCAATTGACTTTTCAAAGATATAAATTAGCTTGCACATGTTGTATATATATTCTTACTAGCTATTTTTATTTGGTATTAATTGTAGACTTATAATTATTTACATTGTAATATAGTTGTGGACATATAATGATTAAAATCTCAAGATGCCTGTCGTTGGTAGTTAGTTCTATGAATTGGCATAGAAATTAAAACTAGTTTAGGATTGTTTGACCTAGATGTAGTCTACAAAAAATTATATTCTAGACCTTAAGGTATTCAGCCCCTAAGATTAAGTAAAACAATGTTCAGATGGGAAACATTGAAAATGGATATTCCTAGTGAAATCTAAAGAAATGTTTGATATTTCAAGAAGGGACGGAGAGATGTTTTATTACTCAAGTCCATCAGTTCCAGTTTTTGATGATAATAGATGGTATTGGGAGTGTGAGGAAGTACAAGGTAGAGCTGTTAACTATTAATGATAAGTTCAAAGGATAAGTGAACATTTGTAGGTAATTTATTCGAACCTATGTACGTGACACTTTAAACTTTCACTTCCTCACAAGAATTGTATAGTCAGATTCTAGTGACATATAGTACTCAAAAGATATAGTAACCCTCAATTGAAAGAGCTAAGGATAGAATTTCAAAGAAAAGGAAAAAATATGAATGCCAATGTGATAGTATATAAGTCATATCCAGGCAAAGACAAATTACGAAAGGGATAGTAAAACCCACAGAAAGAAATACATTTTTTCATGCAATGGTCAGAAATTTTATGACAAAAAATTAGACATTAAGGAGCTGCAAGATAAAATGGATCTAAGTATAATGAAATTCTTGTAGTATGACTCAGAATGGACATGTGAAGAAAGATTGTAAAGTTGGATAAGCTTAAGTGGAAAAAGAATAAGAAATATGAAACTTCTGAGGAAGAAGGTGTTGTAGATTGGACACTTAAGCATTAATCGTAGTTTGAACCCATAGGATTATCAAAACCTTTAATTTATTCTTTTTAGATTATTTATCTTTAGAAGTTAAACTGTATATTGTTATCTTCCGCCCTAGTTATAAGGGTTTAGGACTATTTTCTAGAGAAAGATTGAAAAGAATAATATCTTAAACCCCCATTCCAAAGTTCATAACACACACACACATAAACACACACACACATACACACACGCACACACACACACACACACATACTATATATATATATATATATATTTATATATGTGTGATAATTAATTAAAAGGGAAGATGACAAGATTAAAGTAAATGAAGATTATTTACAACAAGGATTTATTGGACTTAGTAGACATTGAGATTTCATCTAGGACTTCTTGTCACTGTTTACTCCATAGGTGTTTTTTCAAATAATGAAAATTAAGATGAAAATTTTTCATTGAAAGAATTAAATCTATTGGATCTGAATGAAAGGGTATGTATTATGGGAAACCATGTGATACTGGTCTATTCCTTGGTAAATTTGAGCAAGTGTTTATAAGAGACTGAGAATGTATTTGATCTTGTAGGGAAAGAATTAAAATTGTAGCCTATAATGTTAATAGATTATTTAGTTACTCAGTTTCAGTTTAAGTTATCTTCTTGTTTGAGACTATAGAGCTAACATGGTTTCATAACACTCGTGAAAGAGTGATTATTTTAGAGCATTGAGTTGTCCTTTTATGGGATGTCAAAACATATCCAAAGGATACGACAAGATTCTTAAGTTTGATGAAGCCACATGGAAATGACTGTGGAACAACTAGTTGAGATAACAAAAATATTATTAGAGTGTAATGAAATTATTATTGAAATGTTCATTAAGATCGATGCTTCAGCCATAGTAACAGAGCCAGATGAGGCAAAGAGGAGATATACTAGACCCTGTAGATTTATGATTTCATCCAATCACATGTTGTATTTTAAAATGGATGGTTTGGTGATGGACAAAAATGAAGATCCCTATGGTCTTGAACAAGTTGTTAGTAAAAAAATTATTCTTGAATGTTTAATGGTCATAAAGAATGTGTCGTTGCCTATGAATAATAATGAGATTTAGGATTTTATGCTTTTGTCAATGAGCGATGTACTCAAATGTCAAAATTAAGTATAAAAAGAAATGAGTGATTTCAGTGGAAGAATTGATTGTTACAAAGTAAGATTTATAGAGAAATGGAATCACATAAAGAGAGAATAATGTATTGACTTCAAATCTTTGAGATTTTAGTTGCTCAATTTGTTTTGGAGTTGCATCAGATAGATGTAAAAATCATTTTGGTCAAAAAAATCTAGAAGAAGATGTTTGTATGCTATAATCACAAGGTTTTGTGGTAAGGATAAAGAAGATATATTTTGTAGACTTATAATGTCAATCTGTAGATTAAACATGTATCCAGGTAATGGTATGATAGGGTTGTATCTTCTTTCAACTTGGTTGAGATTGTCATTGATCAATATATATATCTAGAGGTCAATAGGAGTGGATTCATTTCCTAGTTATATGTGTTGATGGTTAAATACTGACCTGCAATGATGTGGTTTACTGGTTGAAACCAAAGTTTCAATATCTGATAACTTCGAGATGAAGAATGTGTGAGTAAATACCTTTGTACTTGACATTGAGTTTCTCCATGACAGGAAAAGTAAAATTCTGGATCTGTCTCAAAATGTAAACATTGTTCTTGTTTTTAAAATGTTTAGTATGCATGTATAACCATTAAGTTGCGAATGTTTAAATCAGTAAAGGAGACAAATTGACAGAATTGTATACAAGAAATGATATTAAGTGTGAGCATTTACACTGAAATAGGGAGCTTGATATATGCTCAAGATTGTAATCGTTTTATGTAGCCTTTTCATTGAGTGTTATGGGACGTTTTTAGTTGGATGCTGGTATGGCTTATTGGACAACAGGGAAAAGGATGGTCATGCAGTATATGCAGAGGACCAAAGATTATATATTCATTTTGAAAGTAGTGACACTGTCGATTATTTTGATGTAATTTATAATGTTTGCATTGATGACAGGAAACCAACATCAAGGTTCATTGTCATGGTAGTAGGGTTTTGTAACTCTATGTAAAGATAACAAATAAAGTATCTGGTGTAAGAGTTATTTTTTTGATTTGGAGGTTGTAGACTCTATTTCTAGACCTATTGAGATATATTGTGACAGCGATTTAGCTGTGTTCTTCTGAAAGAATAATAAGAAATCCAGTATTTCCCAGCATAAAAGAGATCGAATTTCTTCAGATATGAAAAAGGTCAAAAGAATTTATATTATTGTAGATTCTCTGACGAAGGTTTTGTCATTGGGAGTCTTCAAATGGACAGTATGTCCAATATAGAAATGGTTGAGAATAATTATTTTATCATAGACTTAAGTGACCAAAGATCTGAGAATCAGTGGGAGTCTCTAGATATGCTTAATTAGTGGGAGACTCTTTATGTCTATGCTTGTGTTTACACATTACTTACTATATTTGATTGTATTTCTCATGGTTTGATGGGCACAATTTTGTAACCATGGTTTTATTTATTTATTCATTTTAACATTGTATTATTACTATTTTGCTTACATGGTTATATGTGTTTGACATGTCAAAGATTTTAGACGATATTCAGCCGTTGGAACAAGGCAGTATTCAGTCAGGGTTACTGGGGCAATATTTAATCGAAGAGTACTAGGCAGTATTTAGTCAAAAAGTACAAGGCAGTATTTAACCAAAGAAGGCAGTATTTAGCTAAAGGATAAAGGTGGTGTCTAGTCGAGGTATGGTATTATATTTTTAGATTATTTGAATACCATGTTTTAGTTGCCCATAAAGGTTTTGTGACACTTTGATTAAGGTTCTTTAATTAGGTTTGGACTTGCATGAGAGTTTAATTTCATGCATTCTCTCAGGCGATTCATGTATTGAGTAGACCTTTGTTGTGGCTGACAGAAGGTTATACACTGTATATTGAGGTGTATTATTCGTTATTGCTTGCATTGGAAAGCTTGATGTATGTTTCAAAGTTAGTGACGATTTAGTATGTTGGATTCCGTGGCCACACTGGTTGACGATGGTTTTGTAATTAATATAGCCCAAGTAGGAGATTGTTAGATTTATGTGGGCTTAATTAATCGTCTAAACCAGTTATTCAGTTGGAGTCCAATGAACACGGTAAAACCAGTTTGGTTTGGTTTGTCACATGGTATGCGATAGGTTTGGTAATCCTAATTCTATTGTGGGAAGGGTTTTAGGTTACAACAGTATTCTATAAATACTGGGTTAGAGTCTCCATAGCCATAGTTAATCAGTTCTCTATGCACCCATTAGCGAGAGACATCAGGATATCCTCTCGAGTCTGTGGAAGGCTGTAATCGAGAGATTTTGATCAAAGCTTAGAGTGTTTTGGAGCTTGTGGGAATCGATCCCTTCAAACATGCATGTCTTTATTATTAATCAATTATGATTTTCACATTCTATTCTAGGGTTCATGTGTAGATTGGTGTTGTCGATGGATTATGTTCAGGCTCCTAGATCAAGTCACGTAGCTGAAACACAGTAATAATGTAAGACCCGTATCGAACTAACCGGTCTTACCACCTTGTATCAGGTCTACCTATCATGGTCGAGCCAAGTGAACCCAGTGCGTGAAGAAACCACAAGATCAAGTATGAAATATAACTAAAAAACAGTTAAATATGAGTGTGTGGTCGCATGCCTAAAAGGTGTGACCGACCCCACCTCAAAAGAGTCCAACCCATGACATTTTTGGTCGTGGGGTTGCACGTTTTAAAATGTAGAGTCACGGATTTTGTAACCCTACCTGCGACCCTACACCCTAGGGTCGCATGTTTTAAAAACGTAGGGTCGCAGTATGTCCGACCCTACATGCTACCCTACGAAAACAGCAAGAACAAAAAATTAGGAAACCTTCCTAATTCGAAGGGGGTCATTCCTAAACTCATTGGGGGTTATTATGGAGGGTTTTTCTCTATAAATAAGACGTCCCTAAGCCTCTTTTACTCCTTTAGAACCCTAATTAAAAGTGAGAGAAAGAAAAAGAGAAGGAAGAGAAGAAGAGAAGGAAACTTGAAGAAGAAGACTAAGGAAGAGGAGGAAGTTCAGAGAAACCTCTGAATTAATGTATGAACCTAATTCCCTACCTGAATAAGAGAGCCTAGAATAGTTTATGAAGAACATAGGATTAGGAGAAATCCAAATCATCCATCCATGGATAGATTCCAAGAGATTCCATGGAGGAAATCATTATGGACAATGAATGGTGTATAAATTGTAGTTTTGAGCCATAGAATAATCATAGAATGGACCATTTAGTAAGCCAAAGGATACAAACATGAAGGAATGGACTGTTGAGTGAAAGGTCAACTCAGAAAATGTGTGGTCATCCGACCCTACAAGACCACATGATCGACCACATGCCCTCGGGAAGTCCCAGGGAGGGTGTGGTCGCACGTAGGGTCGAATGATATCCGACCCTACATGCGACCCTACACCCTAGGGTCACAGAAACTACTACCCTAGGTGCGACCCTACCCTGCGATCCTACCCCTGTGGTCCTAGAAACTGCTACCCTACCTGCGACCCCTCAGCTACTGTTATTTTAAACATATGGGGATTAATTCTAATTAAAATTTATCGGCTTGTTAGGTATTTCCAGTGATTTAAAAGTAAATTATAAAGCTTGAACGATGATCTACTAGTAATCAAAGGTAAGGGAACAAGACCTCAACTAATTGGCTAATAATAAACTGTTTTTGTTTATTGAGTCCGATGCCATGAATGATTCTATGCTTGTATGTGTGTAATGTGCATTTAACATGTCATCCAATATTTCTGCTATTACTGTTCATGCATATTTAATTTCGTTTATTTATAACATGATGATGATGATGCTAGGAATAAGCATGTGAATGTTTATGTGTGGTTAGTGTACTTGATGCGAGTGGGGCATCAGGGGGAGGACGTGACATTGTGGTTCATCCAGGTCACTAGACTCTAGCTCTATCTCTACTCAAGTCTTGTCTACTAACATCGTCGTATCGTCATTACCTTAGCAGAGCTATTACGTCGTAGGGCATCAGGGGAGGTGGTCTCGGACCGTGTAGTCTCTGACTCTGCCGGGGGGCCTTAGCTCTATCTCTATGGACGTATTGAGGGATGCTGGGGTGGGGCCTTGGATACACTGTTTGACATTAGGATTGGTTAGTTGCAGGCCCAGTTTGCAAGCCCTCGCCAATAGGGGCTTACGTATTGGTATGGGTAAAGCATCAGGGGAAGTGTGATGCGGTGCGGTCCTAAGCACTTTAGCTCTATCTCTATTCCATGGTGGGTTCATGTGGGGGCGGCAATGGTGTTTGATCCATTGGGCGGTTCCACGCATTCGTGTATAGAGGTGCGGCGGCCACCTATCCTTTCTATTACACATTACAAACTTATGAACCAAACCAAGGATATGAATTGAATGCATACATATGTTTGTTGCATTGTTTTGTTTACTCACTGAGCTCAAGTTGGAGAGCTGACCCTCGCGCACGTAATTATTTTTAGTTTCTGATGTTGCAGGTATTACGGCTGAAGATTATGTCGACACGCCAACATACGAACAGGTGGCGGCTATGATGAGCAAGTTGTGGAGGACTATTGTGATTCGTTAAGTGAGCGTTCCAACTTAGGATACGCTTAGTGTTTAACTTTCGTATTTGGATATTGAAATATGTATTAAATTATGTTTTGGTTACTTGGAGATAAATAGAATATTAATTATTTATCATGATTAGACCTCAATTCATTATCTGTAAGACTTCTGCTATTTACTTTATTATCTCTGATTAATGTGGAATGTGTTTTAGTTTAACATGGTGGGGATAGCCTATTCGAGATCCTGGTTGAACCGTTGGTTTATTGACGGATCATTACACCATTCTGGTTGGTGCAGAATTGGGGTGTGACAAATAAAGTAGGTGGGATATACCCCGGGTTCACTCCGATGCCAAAGTTAGTGGATTCTAATGACAATCAGAATGGAGTTCTTAGTGAAACACTAGAACTCCTTAAAGATGAGGTTCCCTGAGATACAAGAGATTCAGTAGCTTCCTCCGCCCCAGTGAGGTAGACTAGGAGTAGAAGATGGAACAAGGATTATCTCAAAGGAACTTATGTGAGCCATACCTGAACCTTGGTACTCTCTCTTTTTTGGGATAGGAAGTTCCGGATCCTTTGCAATCGATATTCTTTCACTACTTATAGGTCCAATTAGAAACTTCATGAACAAACCTCTCCTCACCTACCGCCATCTCCATCACCTCATATCTAGAGAACCATAGGTCATAGGGGATTATGAACCCTTACGATGGTGCTTGGATGTCTTGTCAGTCGTTTACGATCCTCCTCGACCTTCTTCGACCCCCTTTTAGTCCACGTCCTCCATATCTTCTAACAAGTGTATCTATTCTTACTCTTTTATTGAGTGTTAATCTTACTTTTTATCGATTCGGTCTACTATAGGGTGACCTGGCCAGTCAAATCCGCCTACTTGGCATTTATGATTATTGTTGATATTTATGAACATTAATGGCAGATCATTAAATGCCCACCTACCTCCATCAATCTGTCAAATAATGGCCTGATTATCCAGAAGGGGGTCGAACATAATTTCATATTCCAAACATCTTTTATCCTCATGCTTCGTACCTTGGTTGCGTGCCACGTGTCCTATTCTTCAAGGATTGTCACAGGTTCTCCATCCACGGTCCAAGTTAAATATATTATTATTTCCCCCAACAGATCCCCTTCGTCTCCTCAGTATCGTTTTGACTAGAGGAGACACAGTTATGGGGAAAATACTTCTTTCGTCTGCACGCGGCGATATATCCGTAGATTCCCTGATGTTATAGTAGTCACGAGCCACCTTTTCTCCTATTTTTTTAAGACTTAAATGCTCACTTCCCTTGTGTAACATTTGTAATGTTTCATAACAGCCTGAGTTGGCCCTAATTGAATGCTCCCGATGACGTTTCTATTTCGATTGAGCCATTGCTTTGAACTATCGACGTTTATCCCACCATTTCTCATCCATCGGGACCGTCCACGCGTTATTTCCCTGTCCAAGCATCATATCCGCAGCTTGATTGATGGTCACACCGCTCGAAACCATCATGACTGTCAGATGGGACCCGCCTGTGAGCAAACTTGATTCGATCAGCTACAGTGCTTTCTTAGAGTTTGTCTCGCCTTAAGCTTTTCCGTTCGGCGTATTCAATCTTGTGCAGAGCGCTCTTGCTCCTTCGTGGGGAGTTTTCGATGTTCCGCTTGATCTTCGAGTAAGTCTCAAGATTTCTTCTTTTTTATTCTTATTTTTTCGTCCTTAACCAGTCATGGCTCACGATAAGGCCGTTGTCAGCCGCGCTTCTGAGATTACTCTGCATCTATTGTAGCCTCGGAGATGTACCTAGGGTGAGGGTACCTCAAGTGGTAACCCCGAAAGTCCTCCCCACGATGCTTCTAGTGCAGCCGGTCCTCATTGCGTAGCTTCTTCCCTGAAACCCCTAATGATTGAGGCCAAAATCCAAAATCTTAGGGCTTCCTTTCTTGTCCCTGAATCCGTTGAGTTGATAACTCCGGACCAAGGAGACTGAGCCTGCCACCCCTATTTTCATAGGATGGTGGTGAATTATAATATGTTCTTATCTGGATTTCGCTTTCCTTGCCACCCTCTTGTATTCGAGATCTTGGGCTACTACGGCTTGGCCCCTACTCAGCTTCTGCCCAATTCCTGGGCTCACATCCATTCCTTTATCATCTTCTTTCTCCATTGTCGAGAGCCTCCCTCCCTAAGGTTCTTCTAATTTTTATTCGACATATGAGTCATTAATTGGACTAACTCTCTGACCCACAAGATCGAGCCGAGTAGCACCTATTATTTCTTCCATCGGAATTTAGAGGAGGTTCCCCCAATGATCGAGTCCACCCCTTCCTCAGTCCCCCATTGGAAGGATAAATTCTTCGGGGCCATAGTGAGACGAGGCCATAGCCTTATGGGCATGCATGCCTTTCCCATCGGTAATCCATGGCAGTTCACGATCCCTCAGTGGTAAGGGTCGTCCCGATCTTAACACCACTTGAGATGAAGACCCTTCAGAGGGTAAAAGATAGAGGGAGAGCAGTCCAGTACAAGGACCTGAGCAATAACAAGTTTTCGTTCCTGCACAGGCTGAGTAACTTCCCTTTCGACCCCTGACCATAGTAACTTGTCGTTCGGCATCCTTCATTTTGTATTTTCATTCGACTCCTGACACTGAATGGTTGGTTCTTTAAGCAGTGGAGGGTCTAGATGACAACATGTGGAGGATCTGATGGGGGCGGACCTGTTCCGCCATCAGAAGAGGGAAAGAGAGGAGATAATCGCCACTGTGGCCTAGAAGCTGAAAGCTCTTGAGAGGGCCACTGATACAGCTCTTGCCCTTCCTGCAGAAATCCCTCCACCACCTTCTGAGGATGCAGTCCCATCTTTCGACCCTGCAGCCCGGGTCGATCCATCTGTTGAACCCGAGCTAGTGGGAGAACGAGCTTTTGACCCCTTAGCCCCTGCAAAAGAGCCTGTTGCCCTTCCGATCATCGACATTGCTGAGGATGGTATATTCTGCTCTTTTTTACTTTCTATCTTTTTATTCTGTAGTTTCGAACCCCAAACTATAATTCTGAGCGTTTTGCCTTTCTTATTTTTTACTGAGGATGACGATGACCAGGCCAAGTTTCGGAGACGTTGCGCCGATCGAAGAGGAGGAAGATCACCTCTGAGACCCTCAGGATCATCTACCCCGAGGACACTCCTCAAGATATTCTGCAGAGGATTCCAGCAGAACCTTTGCCACTGTAGTCCCTTCCCCCGCTAGATGTGGCCATCCACTTTGCTCCTGCCAGTCTTTTGAGCAGCGCTTCCCTCATTTCCATTACTATCAACATCCTAGAGGTTCCTCTCGCCCCTGCTGGGACCACCAACACAGGCTTTCTAGCCAGTTCGGCCCCTCTAGGATCTTCTTCCCTCCTTGTTGTAATACCCACTACAAGAGCACACCGCAACAGCAACACTACAACATTCAAGTACAGCAACCCCAGTACAGTCATCCAGCTCAGTGGCTACAGCATCACCAACCATCCCAATGGACTTGACGGTGGTGATTACCTTCCGACCAATTTTGGAGGGCCTACCTCCAGTGGTCCCCTCCACCTTTCCACAGATAGCTACGCTGTCCATACCAGTACAATCTTCTCCCCCGGGCCTGCCTATAGATGTCACTGCCAAAGGCAAAGGTCCAGCCCTGATGCCTCCAGTGTTTACTCATGACCCTGCTTCGACCCCAAGTTCGAGCTCAATAGCAGCCTCGAATCCAAGTTCAACTCCTACTCTTGCCACTTAAAGCTCCACAGCAGCCTCAGCATTATTTACTCCTCAATGGAAGGTCCTTGTCACAGATAATGACATATTTGACAAATCTGTGGCTTAGGAGATAGCCTACCACGGTGCAGATGTAAACTTTTTTAGGCAAGCCAAGCTCGAGACCATCGATCAGAGCCAATGTGCGGCCTTGTACTAGGTGAATTTTTTTTTTACTCATACATATCTCATATCCGCTTCTGGTTTATTTCGCAGTTGATGTGAGAAACGAACTACTATTTAAGATGTTAGTGAGTCCGCTCGCAAGCTTAAGGAAGTGCAGGCCTTGGCTCAACAGAGTAACGAGCTTCTTTTGACCACCCTGGCAGAGCGCCACCAGGTCATTCGCAATCGAGATGCTATCATTTTGGCTTGGACAGAGGCAGAGCAAAATTGGATCGAGGAGAGAGAGATAACATGTCCTCTGAACTAGAGGTGGTTGAATAAGAGAGGGATGATGTGGAGGCCTACGCTAAGGAGGCAAAGGATCGAGCCAATGATGCCGATATAAAATGGTGATCCGTCGAAGCATCTTTGGACCTGAACTGGAGGTGGCTTGCCGATGAAAAAACCAAGTACAGGATGCTCAATGAGCATTTCACCGCTCGTGCCAAGGTCTTCGAGGCCACCCAGAAAGAATTGGCAGAAGTGCGGTTATCCAATGTGGTTGTGGTGGATCAGCTTGGGGCAACCACCTCCCTTAACAATCAATTGGAGCAAGAGGTTAAAGATCTCCAGGGGGCCCGTGACGCACTGATAGGAGAGAAGACAAACCTGTTGGCCGAGAATGATAGGTTATAGGCTGAGTTGACTTACTCCTTGACCAGAGAGAAAGCCCTCAAAGAGGAGATAGCCACCATAAAGGATCAAGGTGTCGACCTGCAATCTACCATGACTCGCCTGGCGGAAGAATTGGCCCAGGCTCATGCGACCACCGCTTGCCTAACCCAAGATCTATCCCAGGCCCATACAGCTTTAGACCAAGATAAGGAAAAGACCCTGAGAATCTTGTTGGAGTCTGATGATATGGAGGGTCTTCTTAGGAAAGAAAGGGCTCGAGCAGTCAGGGAGGCCTCCTCATGGTTCACTCGCAATTATCTGCCCATTTTCCACCCTTCGAATTTTCCTGTAGCCCTCTGATGAACAAGGTGACTCGAGACAAACTTGGTCAGCCTTCAACTCTCCCTCCTCCAACGGTCTCTAGAATTGAATTGGCGATGGTAGTACATTCTCCTCCTCAAGAAGTTGCTCTTTTGTCTATTGTTCCACCTCAAGAAACCCCAGGAACAACTTCTGAAGATCCCTTCTCTGTCCCTTTAGAAGAAACCCCTGGTACCACTTCTTCAGAGACACCTCCAACAGATGCATTACCTACAAAATCTTCTAAGGGGCAAAACTGACCACCCCAGGCCCTTTTTTTTTTTTTTTTTTTTTTTTTTTACACTTTGCTTACTTGATACAAAGTAACCACACTTTTTTTTTTTAACACTTTGCTTACTCGATACAAAGTAACAACAAAGTAACCACACTACTACCCCCCTGTCTGATAGTGCTGTGCTTTGCCTACAACTATGAGATAGAATTGAAGGGCTTGTGATGTTTGAACTAAAGTCAAAGATTACCCTTTAAATCGATGGGCTTAGTCTCCGATTGAGACAATCTACTTATTGATTACCAAGAACCCTAGACTCGTAGGCCTTTTCTTTTCGAGACCCGTAGGCTTTTTCTTTTTTAGACCCTTAGGCTTTTTCTTTTTGAGATCTTTAGGTCATTTTCTTTTGGAGACCCGTAGACCTTTCCTTTTCGAGACCCGTAGGCCTTTCCTTTTAGAGACCCGTAGGCCTTCGCTTTTCGAGACCCATAGGCGTTTTCTTTTTGAGACCCTTAAGCCTTTTCTTTTTGATACCCTTACGCTTGTTCTTTTTGAAACCTTTAGGGCTTTCCTTTTTGAAGCCTGTAGGCCTTTCCTTTTCGAGACCAGTAGGCCTTTGCTTTTCGATACCCGTAGGCCTTTTTTTTTTAGACCCTTAGGCCTTTTCTTTTCGAGACCCGTAGGCCTTTCCTTTTTGAGACTCGTAGGCATTTGCTTTTCGAGACCTGTAGGCCTTTTCTTTTTGAGACCCATAGGCCTTTTCTTTTTGAAACCCTTAGGCCTGTTCTTTTTGAAACCCTTAGGCCTTTCCTTTTTGAAACCCGTAGGCCTTTTCTTTTAGAGACCCGTATGCCTTTGCTTTTCGAGACCCGTAGGCCTTTCCTTTTCGAACCATAGTTGAAGACTTTTTCTTTTTGAAAAGCTTAATATCTGAATATGACTATCTGCTCATTCAAATAGAGATGGCTAAGTGTGAAAGAATATCTCATTAATTAAAAGAAAAACCTTACATATAGTATCTTAGGACGTTCTTGGAATACCAAGTGTATGGTATGGCCGACCCACCCATGGTCTCCAAGTGATACGACCCCGGTCTAGTAGCTTTTGTGACCTGGTACGGTCCCTTCCAATTTGGGGTCAACTTGCCTTGTTGAGTGGGTGTTGTTACAGTGATTGAAACAAATTCTCTTTGACCCTGAAATTATAGTACTTAGCTATTTTTTACTGGTATGCGGCGATGTGTAGTCGAGCGGTCTCATGAACATCTTCCAGAAGGTCCAAGTCCATAAGTAGATTGTCTTTGTTGGTTTCCTCATTAAAATTCAGTACTCGATAGCTTTTTTCCACCACTTCGATCGAGATAACAACTTCTGATCCGAAAGCAAGCTTAGAAGGAGTGGCTCCTATGGCAGTTCTTTCTATAGTTCAATACGACCATACCACATTGGGCAACTCCTGAGCCCATAAGTTCATTTTCTCTTCCACTCGCCGTGCTAAGCCATGTAGCAGGGTGTGGTTAGTGATCTCTGTCTGTCCGTTAGTCTCTGGGTGTACCACTGATACAAATCTATGACTAATGCAATAGTCGCAGTAGAATTTATGAAAGACTCGAATTGAGAACTGTGGACCATTGTTTGTAATCAGTACTTGAGGGATCCATACCTGTAGAGCACATAAAGTCTGAAGAACTCCACCGCTTTATGTGCAGTAACCTTCGTCATTGCCTTTATTTCGATCCATTTGGTGAAGTAATCAATTGCCACTAGAACATATCGAAGTTGTCCTTTTGCTTGTGGGAATGGTCCCAGAATATCCATACCCCATACTACGAAAGGGATGGATGACGGGATGAGCTATAGTTGGGCACATGGGCGATGAGACATGGTAGAATGCTTCTAACACGGCTCACAGGCTTTGGCGTATCTCTCACAATCCTTCATCATATTGGGCCAGTAGTAGCCCATTCGAATAATCTTGAAACACATGGTGCATCCGCATTGGTGTGCTCCACAGATGTCCTCATGTACCTCTGCCATGATATATTCGGCCTTAGAATGGGGGACACAGCGAAGTAAAGGAAAAGTGTGAAATTTCTTGTAGAATACCTTGTCATGAATGACATAAGACCCTGCCTGAGCTTGAATGCATCGAGCTTCCTTCTTGTCTTCTGGCAGCATATTTTTCCTTAAATAAGTGAGTAAAGGATCCATCCAACAGGGCTCGATGTCTATGATCATAACTTCAGCCGCTGGGTCGGTGCTTTGTTGAGACAAATGTTCCACATACACCGGTACATCGAAACTGTTTAGATCGCTCGACCCCAAGTAGGAGAGTGCATATGCTTCTGTGTTCTGATCACGGGTTATGCTGATCATCTCAAACTTCTCTAGGGGTTCGATTAACTGCTTTACAAGGGCCAAGTATTTGGCGAGATGTTCCTGTCGGGCTTCATAGACCCCTGTAACCTGTCGCACGACCACTTGAGAATCTCCATGAACCAGTAAGCATTTTACTCCTAGTTTTCTGGCTAACTTAAGCCCAGCAACCAGGGCCACGTATTTTGTAACATTATTGGTTGTGGAGAAGCCAAAGCGTACTGATGTCAATACCTTGAATCCTTCGGGACTAATGAGGACAATTCATGCTCTAGTATTTTCCTTGTTGGAAGCTCCATCTATGTACATGACCCAGGAAGGTTCTTCGGGGTTGAGAAAATTTTGACTTTAGCTTCCTCGAGTGCTCTTTCAGCATTCGACCCTTCTTCTTCTCCATCTGGGAGGGTGCTTTCTATCAAGAAATTCGCCAAGGCTTGTGCTTTGATGGTAGTTCGGGGTTGAAACTTAAGGTCAAATTTCTCCAACTAGACAGCCCAATTGATCATTCAACTACACATCTGCTCTGGAGAGGAACTTACTCAAGGGTCGATCTATCAGTACAGTGATGGAGTGAGACTGAAAGTATGGCCATAATTAATGGGCAAAAACGGCCATAGCAAGGGCTAATTTCTCAATTAATTGATATCGGGTCTGTGCATATAGTAACACCTTGTTGATGTAGTAGATAGGATGTTGCAACTTGTCGATCTCCTTGATTAATACCCCACTAACCGCACATGGGGACACCGTCAAATAAAGTAGCAATTGTCTCCCGTCTCTGGTTTTACCAACAAAGGAGGGGAAGATAGGTACCTTTTAATGCTTCGAAACGCTTCCTCACATTCTGCTGTCCATTCGAAGGTTTTGGATCCCTTAAGAGTTTTGAAGAATGGGAGACATCGATCAGCAGACATGGACATGAATCTTCTTAGGGCAACAATCCGTCTTGTAAGCACATGTACTTGTTTCGGTGTAGTTGGAGACTTTATGCTTTGGATCGCCTCAATCTTTGTCGGGTTGGCCTCGATCCCCTCTGCGACACCGTAAACCCCAGGAACTTGTCGGACTGTACACCAAAAGCACATTTCGAGGGATTGAGAAGCATAGAATTCCTTCGTACTACTTCGAATACTTCTTTGAGGTCTTTCAGATGATCAGACGCCTTAGCTGTCTTGACCAGGAAGTCATCTACATACACCTCCATAGTCCGACCAATCTATTTTTCAAATACTTTGTTAACGAGCCTTTGATTTGTTGCCCCTGTATTTTTCATCCCAAAAGGCATCACAGTGTAGCAGTAGGTGCCCTTGCTAGTAATGAAAGTAGTGGTCTCCTCATCTTCTTTGGCCATCTTTATTTGATTATACCTAGATTACGCATCTAGTAAAGATAATAGCTCGTGTCTGGCAGTGGCGTCGATGAGCTGATCTATTCGAGGTAAGGGGTAGGAATCTTTGGGACATGCTTTATTTAGATCTGTAAATTCAGTACAAACACGCCAGCGGTCATCAGACACTAGTACAACATTGGCCAACCAGTTTGATAGTACACTTCCCAGATAAATCCAGCTTTTAACAAGTTCTTGACCTCTCGATCGATGATCAGTTGCTTGTCTGCCTAAATGACTCTTTTCTTTTGTCGGATAAGGCATTGATGGGGATCAATCTTTAAGTGGTGCTCCATGGTCGATTGGGGGATCCCAGGCATATCCTCTGGAGTCCAAGCAAATACATCAGCGTTCAGCTTTAGAAACTCAATAAGTTCTTGTCTCTGTTCTTCTGGGAGGGCTGAACAGATGAGGAAGGTCTTTTCTGGATGGTCGTCATTGAATGGTATAGGGATGAGATTTTCAACCGGAGTAGTCCACTCCACTAGGAAATCATCGTGGTATTCATTTAGTTGAATTACCTGCATGGGCTGATCTTCATCGAGTGCGGCCAGGGTAGCTACGTGGCACCTCTTAGACACTGATTGGTCAGCCTTTCAGTACCCGATCCCCCACTCAGTTGAGAACCTTATGAGCAAGTAATAGGTTGAGAGGCAAGCTCGAAGCTTATTGAAACTAGATTTGCCTCGGATACCATTGTGGCTCGATCGGGTATCTACCACCATATATTTCAAGTTGACCCTTACTCGCGCCTTGTAGGTCCCCAGGCGAGTATCGATTTGGATGGCTCCCTTCACCCGCACTCCTTCTCCATTAAATCCCAGAAGAGTATCTAATGGGTCTCAACTGCTCATCCTTGTATCCCAGCCTCCGGTACATGTTGTAGTAGAGAATCTTACAAGCACTTCCCGTGTCGACCAATATGCGACTCACCTCCCATTCTTCTCCAATGGCCATTTTGATAACGAGAGGATCTTCATGAGGGGTAACTACATCAATAAGGTCATCATCGCCAAAGTAAATATGTAAGACCCGCACTCCGTAAACCCGGTCTAAACCTTGGTTTTGATGTCGTGACAGGTCTTTCGATCATCACCGGGTCAGACGGGACGAGCGGATGACAAACAATTATGAAATCGGACCAAAGACTATCGAATCAACATGATTTTATGTTGACCGGTCGATGGTACCGGTCTTGGTACCGGTCGACCGGTCAGGTCTGCGCAGCTAAGTGTGGAACTCCGAAAATTGACTTCTGAGGGTCCCACTTTCATGATTTCGAATCTAAGACTTTCCTAATCCTAATAGGGTTACTAAACCCTAAATCTATCCTATAAATACACCCTTAAGCCTCCTAAAATCCTTTCCATTGTCTCTAGCAAACCCTAGAGAAGAGAAAGAGGTTGGAAAGGAGAAGGAGCTAGGAAGAAGAAGAAGGTGCCGCCATTATCGTTCGACGACACTCACTCTACGCCAGTCAACGGTAAGTGTTTTAACCATTCTTCTTTCCCTATGACCCTAGGTTAGTTGTGTGGGTGGATCAATACCATGCAAAGTAGGTATTGATCTAAAATCCTAAATTGACCAATAAACCCTAAGTTGCCGTCAAACCCTAGATTCGAGTTCCGAGATGATATTCATCGAAACGAGACTTGAATGAGTTGGGGATAACTCTAACTCCAAGTTTAGACTTAGAATGGATAGGAGAAACTTTGTAAATCCATGGAGAATGATCGATGGTTGTCGAAAAACCAAGTGTATGGTCTTCCGGAGACATACCGATCGACCATACTGGTTGACAGTCTGTTCACAGTGCTGCGACCGGTATGTTGCGATCGGTCAGGTCTGAATGGCTGGTTTTGGACTTTTGTTGGTTTTCGACCAACATGAAACCCTAAGAAAAATATTCTAATGAAACCCTAATAATGTTGTAGGACTTTGTGACATATCGTTTGGATCTTGTGACGTAGAGCAAGTTATCGAACGAGCGTCAGGTAAGGGAATCTGACCTAAACCTAATAATTAATGGACAGTAAGTTGATGTTAATCACTTGATTATATATGACGTGATGTTTGTGCATATTCACGTGCCATCCTTTACTTTCAGTTATTATTATTGTTCATGCATTGATAGGATGTGATTGTTAAACATGTGATTGTTTTCGTTAGTGTGTGGAGTGGGGCATGGGCTTGGGATCGCTCCTCACACTAGCACCTTTTGTAGTATTCTGTCTTAACATGCTTGGTACGGGTAGGGCATCAGGGGAAGGTCGTGGTATGGTGGTCTCCGATATTGATGTTGGCCTGGCCATGGTTATGTGGCACTGTGGTCTCCGAGTCGACGCTGGCTTGTCCACGATGCTTTAGCTCTATCTCTATGCCGTAGGGAGTTATGTTCGGATAGGGTCTAGCTGTATTGTTTCTATCCTAGTGGGTTAGTTACGGATAGGGCATCAGGGGAGGTGTAGGAATGCCTTAGCTCTATCTCTATGCCGTAGACGGCTGTGCTGGGATAGAGCATACATTGATGACATATAGGATTGGTTAGTTGCGAGCCTAGTTTGTGAGCCCTGGCCAGTAGGGGCTTAGGTACTGGTATGGGTAGGGGAATCGGGGAGGTACGGGGGTATCTTAGCTCTATCTCTATTCCATGATGGGTGCATGTGGGCCAATGGGGGTGTGATCCATGAGGTGCCACACACTCGTGTATAGAGGTGCGGGGGCCACCAAACCTTTCTATAGCACATTGCAAACTTAAACCAGACCACAATATAAAATGATTGTTACTCATGCATAATATTGTGAAACTGTCTGATTGTCTTACTGAGTTAAGTTGTGAGCTCACCCTTTGTATATATACATGTTTTAGATGTTGATGCAGGTTACACTGTGGATGACTACATGAATGCTCCGGCTTATGGTGGTGTTGTTGCGTTGGATGTACAAGGCGGGAGGAGGCGAGCATGACGCTTCATGCGAGTGCCCTTTCTGCGTGTACCTTTGATTGGTTTTATTTATTTATTTTCATTATTTTCGATTGGATTAAAGAGATGTAATGATATTATATTATTTGTTTGGATTTGAATAACTTGGTATTTTATTTAAAGTTATCAATAGATTCTCAGTTCATTATATTTAAAGACTTCCGCTGTACTATTTATATTCTGATTGTGGTTATGTGTGATGGTTTGTATGAGTGGACACGGCCTATTCGAGATCCTGGTGTAAACCGTTGGTTCAATGACGGTTCACTCACACCATTCTGGTTGGATCAGAATTGGGGTGTGACAAAATATACCCCTCATACCTGACTTTCTTGGAGGACGATCCCCTTATGTCTTCTTTTCCTTTTCTGACTTTCTTTCGTTTAGTTGACTCCCCCTCCTCTATAGGCTCGACCATGATCAGAAGTACTTCCCTTGGCATGTACTCTGGCCAGACAATCACGGTCATACACTCTGGGTTGCTCAGGGTCACGTACTCATCGTCACTTAGGCCCAAGTCTTGCTCTAGTCCCGCCTTGCCCAATAGCCTCCGGGAGGAGGGGGGGGGGGACTCTCTTCTCGAACTGTTCGAACCCCTCTAGCGGTTTTCTCTCTCATCATTTCTTGATTCCCCCATGGGTGCTGGTCAACTTGGCCCATAAATCCTTGCGGGGGTGACCTTGGTGGTAGAAGAGGCTAATTCTCTACCCTATCATTTCTTATAGGTGCTACTATAGGAGGAGGTGGTAGAAGTACCGCTGCTGGTGCAGGAGGAGGAGGTGGCGCCGTTCTGGGTCCTACGAACTCAATCCATCGTCCATGCTGGATGAAGTCTTCAACTAGGACTTTCAGATGTCTGCATGAGTTGGTGTCGTGGCCATGATCCTGGTGATGCGCACAGTATAGACGATGGTTGCTCTGCTCTAGCTTGGATATCATTTTGGGGGGAGGGACGAGTAAAGTGTCGCCTCTCTTGATATTTAGTATCTTAACCATGGCACGGTTAAGTGGGGTGTACTCTGGTGCAGGGCGGGCTGGGTACAATTACTTGGTCACTTTTGTTTTCTTGCTTGTCTCTCATTCTTTATGAGTTTTCTCCAAAACTTCACTCTTCTTTCTTTCTCCAGCTGCTGGAGATGGATTCACTCGTCCGGATAACTGTCACAGCTTCTGCTCCCTATGCATATCGGTCGCATCTACTGAAGATTTTGGCATGAGTTTTGGGACGCTTATTGTTGAGAGAGAATACCAACTTGGAGTCTAGACAGACTTTCGACAGGGTCGACACGACTACATCCAGCTGCAGGTCTTTGATCTCTCCTGCTACTCCAAGGAAACGGATGATGAACTGTCGGAGAGGCTCTTTCTCGCCTTGTTTGATCCCCATCAAATTAGATAAGTTCTTCTTCTGGGTTTGGCTCCCCTGAAAATGGGAGAGGAACAGACTGCTGAGTTCCTTGAAGGTCCCCATAGATTTGGAGGGTAGATTGTTGAACCATGTTCTTCCAGCCTCCCTTAAGGTGGACGGGAAAACTCTACAACACAAGACATCGTAGTAGCCATAAATGACCATACCAACCTTAAAATTATCCAGGTGTTTCTCAGGATCCGATTTACCATCATACCACCCCACATTGGGAAGGACAAAGTTAATAGGGAGAGGATGGTTCATGACCTCATCCGTTAGAGCTGTCTCCGTGGCGTAATCCTGGAGGGCCTCAGAGTCGACCCCCCCACTCAACATGTTGAATCCTATCCATCAGATCCTTCACTAGGTGCTCCAGCTTGGTAGTATTTTCATCACTGGCTGGTGTGCTTCCTGCTGAGGGGGTGGTTATCAATGGTATGATTGGCGGGACTGCAGTAACAGACAGGATTGCTGTTGCGCTCTCCTTTCGGGCCGCATTGACCCTTGCTTGGGCTTCTTCTTGGACTCGTCTGGCTTCTTCAACCCTTATTTGGTTGTTTTCTCGGGCTTGTCTTGCTAAGTCAACCCTAGCCTGGGTGTCTTCTCTGGCACATCTGGCTTTGTCGACCCTTCTCTAAGCCTCCCGAGCCACGTCCTGTTTTGTGTACATTTCGCCTTGGACCCTTCTACCTTCATGTCTCGACCCTAATTTGTTCGAGATAGATGATCTTCTTGAGACTGCGGGGGACTCATGACTGCTCTCAACTATTTCGGTAGGGTCGTACTCTGGAACATACTGAAAGCGGGGCTCCCCATAAAGATCGCTTCGACCCCTGCTGCGATATAAGTCTACTGAAGGGCTTGCCTGCATTGGACTGGGAGACGCAGCCCCAGAAGCAAAGCACCTAGAATTCTGGGATCTTTGTGGGACTTTCGGGACATCAACAGGGGGGATAGAGGCAGCTGGCGCAACTGTGGGTCGTTGCTGTAACAAATCTGTTAGGGCGGTTAACTGTTGTGCCAGTCGATGGAACTGCACTCTGGTGACATACTGAGAGGGGTCAGGGTAGGGGCCGCCGGCTCCTTCTGCAGATGGATCCTCTGGTGGGATGTCCTGTGGGTTTAGACCTATGGGAATATCCACACGCTCTTGGCGTATATTTGCCTCTGTGTGATGGGCTTGGGTTTTCTGAAGATTATAAGAACTTTCCGCTCTCCCAACTGGTGCCATGGGTAAAGGGTGGGTGAAGGGTATAGATCAGCTTGGAAGGATGAAAGACAGAAAGGGAGAAAAAGGGGTGGAGGTTTAAGGTTTTAGGGTTCTTTTAAATAGTCTCCGGGAAAAAGAAGAAAAATTCTAAAGACAAAGTATGTCAAGGCCTCACGGTGGGCGCCAATCTATTGTCGATGGATTCCATTCAGCTTCCTAGATCAAGCCACGTAGCTGAAATACAAACACGATAATAAAGTGGGCAGGATATACCCCGGGACCACTCCGATGCCAAAGTTAGTGGATTCCAAAGACAATCAGAATGAAGTTCTTAGTGAAACATTAGAACTCCTTAGAGATGGGGTTCCCTGAGATACAGGAGCTTCAGTAGTTTCCTTCGCCCTAGTGAGGTAGACTAGGAGTAGAAGATGGAACAAGGATTATCTCAAAGGAACTTATGTGAGCCATACCTGAACCTTGGTACTCTCTCTTTTTTGGGATAGGAAGTTCCGGATCCTTTGCAATCGATATTCTTTCATGACTTATAAGTCAAATTAGGAACATCATGAACAAACCTCTCCTCACCTACCGCCATCTCCATCACCTCATGAGATCTAGAGAACCATAGGTCTTAGAGGATTACGACCTCTTAGGACGACGCTTGGATGTCTTGTCAGCCGTTTACGATCCTCCTCGACCTTCTTCGATCCTCTTTTAATCCACGTCCTCCATATCTTCTGACAACTGTATCTGTCCTTACTCTTTTATCGAGTGTCAACCTTATTTTTTATTGATTCGGTCCATGATAGGGTGACCTGGCCAGTCAAATCCGCCTACTTGGCATTTATGGTTGTTGTCGGTATTTATGAACATTAATAGTAGATCATTAAATGCCTAGCTACCTCCATCAATCAATCAAATCATGGCCTGATTACCCAGAAGGGGATCGAATACAATTTCATCTTCCGAACATCTTTTATCCTCATGCTTCGTACCTTGGACGCGTGCCATGTATCCCATTCTTCAAGGATTGTCATAGGTTTTCCATCCACGGTCCGAATTAAATCTATTATTATTTTTCCCCAATAATTGGGATGGATTTCATTGAAACTCTAAATGCATAATAATTTAACAAAAGACATAGAGAAACCAAAACAGCGAGAAAAAACAACAAGAAGAAGAAGAAGAAGAAGAAGCACCACCAATGAAGGCAGTGAAAACGGAATGGTCATCGGAATCTGAATTTACGCGCCGGCACTGGTGCAGTTTTCGTCAGCTTGCCCGTCAACGCCGTCAAGTTGGACGGCAGTTTGGGAAGGAGACGTTGAGGGTATATTTAACGTGCCTCCACTGTCACCGTTATCACCACATCCTCATCTGGGGTATCCTCGGGTCATGGTTAGCTGATTATCTAAGATATAAAACAGTGCTGTCGGTATTTTTTTTTTTTTTTTTGGGTAATTCTGTCTGTATTTGTTTAGAGGTTTAATTTGTAGAATACACGTAAAAAATCCACCCAGCAAAATGAGTGAGATTTTATTATTTTTTTTTAATCTGTTCATCAGGTTTAATGGATTGGAATATTTGAAAGAGGTTGAAGGCTTAAATTTTCAAATTTCGGTCAAAAATTGTTGGTGGGTCTTCAGTCTTCACAAATGGGTTGAATTTCACTCCCAGTAGATTTCTGGTGTACAGTATTAATCATTGATAATGTTGAAATAATGAATCAATCATGGTTTTCAAGTTATGATTTGCATACAGTTCTAAGGTTTCATCCACTTATGGAAATAGTATTTTTTATTTTGACAGATCTTATATAGTAAATAAATAATAATAATGAAACAATGATTAATTTGGATATCTATTTCTCTTTTATTTTATTTTTTTTCTTGATATCCAAACATAGTATTTTCTATGGGTCTTCCTGATCTATGCAACTAAGTTTGATCTACCCGTTGATCAAATATTTTTTTAATTTTTCTTAGATAACATTCAATTTTTGGTAGTTGAAACTTCAGTGCGAATTGGAGTTTGACAGAGTCAAAATCAATGGTCTAATTGGTAGGATCAAAGTATTTCAAAGGCAGGCTGGTCTTTGGTTGCAGTAAAGTGTGTCGGGATCTGTAATTTGCATGATCTTGGTCAGAACATAATCTAGTTCTTAGCTTAAAATTCCTCTTCTATTGTTTAGTCTTTTCGGTTGTAAACTCGTGATTTAGCTGTTAGAGTTCATTTGGCATATACTAATATATTGATATATGTATCGAGTGAACTCTAGAGGTTGGATTACAGTTAGAATCCCTCCAACAACACAAGAGGATTCGATCCCTAGTTATTGTACCCTCAGTCATTACAAAAGGTCCGGTTGGATCTATGGAAAGGTTGGGAAGTGAAATTGGTTAAAAAAAATTTGTAATATTTATTTTTCTCTTACTAAAGTAAAATTTAATAATTAAATATAGAACTATTTGGAATTAATTACACAATTAAATAATAATTATAAAAGTTTTAATTTTAGTTTGATTTAATTTTATATCACATGGAACCAATTTCTTTCCTACCCTCATTTTTTTTTTTTGGATTTACAAGTTATAGATAATAATTTTGCTCCTCTTCATAAGGAATAATTGGCTATAATTGTGTAAGATCAAAATTGTATTTCCATTTATTTTGACATAGAATGCTCAGAAGTTATATAAAGTACATGAAATTTGTTTATTTCTCCACTTAATTTTATGATTTTCTTAAACATAAAATAGCAGATCCCATTATAAAATTCTAATTTTTTTTTCTTTCTTTGACTTTTGAGCATACATTGAATAACTCCAACCTTGAAGTATAGGTTAATGTGGATTCAAAAGATTCATTCATGCATTTAGAATTATAAAATCCGTGTTCAAATGAAATTTTTTTATATAAGTAAATATTTTATTGATTAAAAAAAAAAAAGAAGAAAAAACATAACAAGTTAGACTCTCAAGAGAGACTAAGACAAAACAATTCAATAGAACAAGTACAAGAAATGGGACCAGGTTACAATATAATTAATGCCCAACAAAGAGAAGAAAACAATTACTATACGATCCATTCATTCTTTAATATCCCGGAGACGATTAGAAAAAGTATAAATGTGGGTACTATTCTTTAGTTATTTGGAGAAATAGAACTAAAAACTCTGACAATATCCCTATCATACATTGACCCCATCATACATTGATTGATACAAGAAATTGTCACTATTATCCTCCCGACATGAGAGCTCATCATGGTGGTGGCAGCCAACTACAATTGAGCACTGAAATAAATCCAAGGAGAGATCATTAGTTCGATTCTCCCCCATCGATTGCACGTTAGCCTTTATTCTCCTTGACCCCTTCCTCTCTCTCTCTCTCTCTCAACCTAATAAAAAAATAAAAAATTAACATTAGAGGTTTATTGTCAATTTAAAAAAATACTAAAAAAGATTAAATTCAACAAAACATGACAAAACAATTAGATTACTTCGGACTAAGGATTTTCAAAACATCCCAATTGCTTGAGACATGGAACTCATTCAGAATCTGTCCCATCTGGTCATAAAATTCAAACAAGAAAAATCTCTTTTATGGATTATAAAGTTTGCTAGGCTGCTACTTTTCATGTTTCTTTCCCATACATTAGAACGAGCAGTTTAATTAGAATTTACTGAACTTTTACTCCTTGTTAGCAAATTGTAGACCAACTTCTGATATTCTAATTTCCCATGCAGTTAATAAACTATTCAATTATTAAAAAAAAAAAGTCAAGTACTCTTTTATTGGTTAAAAGGAGGTTGTGTAGTAAAAAGTCAAAGAAGTGGTGTTTTATACATTAAAAAAAAATAATAATAAGGGAAGAGTTATTTTATTTTTTATTTTTTTTAATGTGTTGTTTTTGACTGTTATCTGCTTCGCACTTGTCTGTCCAACATTTTCAGTGGCACGATAACTAGTACAGTAGACATGCATCCTAACATTGAGATGCCAAATCTTCTTATCATTATGAACTCTTGAGAACTAGCAGCATTTTATCCTTAGATTAACTTTTATCCATTTACATGTAGAGGTAAATTGTTCAGGTAAATTGTTCGTCATCTTATTAATCTAGTATTTATTTTTGTGCAATAAATAAATAAATCTATACAGTTAGTGACAGCCCTTCCACTTGGCTTCCCCTGGTTCCCCAAATCATTAAGGCTGAGTTTCGTCCTTAATGAGTGGGTCTTTCAATGAATGTGAATGCTTGGGTAAGATTGGAATATCATCATCCCTAGAATAACTTTTATATGTTATATTGCTTCCTGAAGCAATGATAAAATTGATTTTCATCCTTCCTCAATGATTGGGTTAGCAGTCAATTTCTCTTTGTGTGTGTGTGTGCCGTGTGGCATACATAGTTTTATTGAAAAAGGTGAGATGAAACACGAGATAAACATAAAGCTTGAGAGATAAAGATCATATAGCCATGGAGTGCGAGATGAACCGACAAAGCCCGTTTTAGCACGCTATCGGTTATAAAGTTGATCGGTCAATTTTCCTTCTGCCTTTGCACTAGTAGGCCAATCTCTCAGCCACAAAACATTTGTAAGCCTGGTTATCTTTTGAGAGGCCTATGCCCCATGGAAAGTTGGATACTGCAGTCTCCTTGAATTTTTTTTCTTTTTTTGATAGAAAAACTGTCTACTTGACTCAGTTCTTGCACTGTCAAGGATGGCCTCACAAACAGAATCTTTTGTACAACGGATGGTATGTGCTTATAAATAGATGGATTGATTTGGTGGTACCATATCTTGTATTAGTGGCAGGAAACAATGGTTCGATCAAAGAAAAAAAAAAAAGTTAAAAAAGATGATTTTAGGATGGGTTGGAACAGGTTGGTGAGCCAACCTTTTTTTTTTTTAATGTGTAGCTATTGAGTTGGGTTTTTCTCTTTTTATCTCTTTCTTGGATTACTGAGGTGGCCCACCACAATATTTGCTTGAGAGGGAATTGGGTGCTTAATGGGACCAAGGAAGGAGTTCTGGAGGAGAGGAGTATGGAGAAAGTGAGTAACATGTCACCTGATAGGGGTATGAGAATTGAACACTAGATCTTAGAGACATTGGCCGGCAGCCAACACTGCCTACCAACGCTTTGGGGTTCGGTTTTGGATGGCTTAATAGTTGAATGTAAAGGTGTCAATACAGTACGGGTAACGAATTATCGTATCGAATTGGAATGGTATGGAAAAATGGCACTGAAGTCTGTATGGTACGATATCGATATTATAAATCGTACCGATTAATACATATCAAATATCAAATTCGTATTGAATATATACTAGTATAAATTTATATCATTTTTTCTCTATTTTTGTAGACCAAATTTTGAATGCAAACTTTTATATATATATATATATATATATATATATATATATATATATATATATATATATATATATATATATATATATATATATCTCGAAACTATACGAAACCAGTACGATAACGATATGAAAAATTTGAACCACAAATGATATGGTATGGTATTGATATCATTATTTTGCTCTCTGTACTGTATTAAACAATATCGAATACCAAATACTGTACCCGTTAACTCTCTCTCTCTCTCTCTCTCTCTCTCTCTCTCTCTCTCTCTTCATTGTATTAATGCAATAGGGTATATATGATGTTCTTTGTGGATGTGTTGTCCTTGTGTTATATCTACAGATACATTGTGTTAAAGGTGTTAAACGGTGCGGTCGGTTTCAGTTAGATGTGTAATGAATAAAACCAAAACTGAATATTTATTAAATGGTTTCTAAATGTTTATCAAAATTGATAATTAATCGGTTTCAGTTTTTCTGTTTTTAAACAGTTTCGTTATTGGGAGGGAGAGGAAGAGAGTTAAGAACAAAGAAGAGGAAAAGCTAAGGAAACCCTACGGACACTCCAATGCCTAAGTCAGAACTGAGACAAACAGAGTATACGTGAGTTCCTGCAGAAAGGGTTCAAAGCAATTTGATAGAGAAGGGGAGAGTGTAAGAGTGTGAAAAGTTGGATCCTGTTACCTTCGTTCTAGCCGATATTTATAGAGATTGGAGGTGGCGTTGATTACGACCTTGATGTCAGGCGATTCCGATAAGTAAGGGCACGTCTATTGTAACATGGAGCTTTCCACTAGCTATTGCAGTAATCCAGTTGTAGAAGAGGATGATTGCCGCAATCTGATTCCTTAGAAGCAGCGATCGAACGTAGGGAAGATCTTCTCGTCCATTGGATGTTGATCCTTTGGGGATCCCGTAGTCCGCACTTGGTGAGTTGGCATATGACGGACTGGGGGTATCTTCCTCTTTTGAGTGCGGGTCTACAATTATTCCTATGATCATGGGCATAACCCTTCCGCTTACACAGCTTGTGAGATGATGCTCACCAGTTTGCATGTATGTAATGATACGTAAGTAGTTGTTACCCATTGGATGAGGGTTTTGGTTATGTGCATTCTCTTGACTAAAGATCGTATTTATCTCTATCAAATATTAGGGGATTAAAGTAAATGTTTACTTAATTTTAACGAATTCATTTTTAAAATTAGAATCTAACCTTTTAACTAGACACGATTTCATTTTTAAAACCAGAATTCAACCATAATAATTGATATCACGATTTTAATTTAAACGGTTCAATCCACCGTTCGATTTTATTTATGATACCCTTGATTATATTGAGTATATCTGAAGGTCAGCATATTGAAGGGATGAGGTTGGTTATGGAAGTCTTCCTGGTTTCTGAATGACGTGATTTTGTCACGACCTTTGCGACTTTGACTAAGTTTTATTTTCTTGAAATGGGTGTTGAGTGTTCAAAGTTCAAACTTAAGAGTGGGAGTCATCGATAGGGACATGAGTTTCCACGTTTGAATTCCACTCCATTCGTTTTCACGACCGTTCAAGTGGTCCAGTTTTCTATTGGCCTAATTACCCACGTTTTTATATATCTTCACTACTATCCGCACCCAAAGGTTTTGACAATTTTTTAGGTTCTTATCAATCTCCCGCTTGAGTTTATACGGGAGACACAGCTGCCTCTGTTAGATATAGGACATGTGGCTGGGTCTAAATCCGATGGTGATTAAATATGTTTGTGTATAAAATCATAACCAAATTAAGTAGCAGCATAACAAATGTCTTCTTCTTTTTTGGATTCCAATCGGTCCAGAATACTCTCTCTATTTCTCTATTCATCCCTAACAAAGTGTTCAGCTATTCATTCCCATTTCTTCATCTTCTTTTCAAACTTTCTTTCTCTTCTTCTCCTTCTCAAACTTTTCTTTTTCTTCTTCTTCTTCTTTTGCTAAATATTACTTCTTCTTCCAAATAGATACCATTCTTCTTTCAAATAGATACCATTCTTCTTCTGATCTTGTTGTATAAAGCTTCTAAAGAATCGTATTCTCAAATTTGTCTTCCAACCATTTTGAATCAATGGTTTTGGTGTAATTAGATTCTATGGTCACGTTGGATCAATGGTGAATTTATAATTAATATAGCTCAAGTAAGAGATTGTAAGATATTTTTATGGGTTAAATTAATTATAAGTTAGTTGGTTCAGTAAGAGTCTAGTTATAAGTAGACCGGTTTAAGTATGATTAGAGATGGACCAACCTGGTCTACTGTGAAACTGATCCAGGGTTGGGGTGGTATTATAAATACCAATTATTAGAGTCCCACAGCTACGGTGTTATTTTCTTCTCCTGTTCCCATACGCGGAAAGAAGGTCAAGGGATCCCGACAGGCTGTGGAAGACTCTGATCCAAGCATTCAAAGCAAAGAAAACAGTCAGAAATCAATCTACAGCAAGAGATATGTATCTTATCATCTTTTTTCAATACCCATTGTATTCTAGTAATCTGTTTGTAAGATATTTTTATGGGTTAAATTAATTATAAGATTAGTTGGTTCAGTAGGAGTCTAGTTACAGGTAAATGGTTTAAGTATGATTAGAGATGAACCAACCTAATCCACTGTGGAACTGATCCAGGGTTAGGGTGGTATTATAAATACCAATGGTTAGAGTCCCCACAACCACAGTGTTATTTTCTTCTCCTGTTACCATACGCAGAGAGAAAGTCAAGGGATCTCGACAGATTATGGAAGACTCTGATCCAAGCATTCAAAGCAAAAAAAATGGTCAGAAATCAATCTATAGCAAGAGGTATGTGTCTTATCATCTCTTTTCAATACCCATTGTATTCTAGTAATCTGTGTGGTGTGTTCGTTAGGGTTCATGAGAAATTTCATGTGAAAAATCCAAGGGAGATCTAAAAATCTTACACAATGCACCACCTTGTTTTCTTTCATTTTATTTAATATTAAATTTATTTACATAATGCTAATTTGTAGGAAAAATTTGTTCTATAAGAAGATAGTAAGTCATGGGTCCTATTAGAGCATAATAGTAGATGGAGAGAATATAAGCATTCTCTTAAGACTAACTACTACGACAAGTATGATACTGATGAAGAAAGAAAAACAAATATTGACACTTCAATTATGCAAAAAGAAAAGTGGTATGCTATGTTTACTATGTGGGATAAGCCAGAGAAGAAGGTAATTTTAATAAAATATTTTTCCTTCGCTTAACACTGATTTAGTTGACCTTATTTGTTTAAAATTAGTCACTTGTTTTTACAAATTCTTGCTATTTATGTAGGCCATATGTCAAAGAAATAGGGAGCATAGGGGCAAACAATATCTCCGACATACAATGGGAAGGACTCCTGCTGCTGTAGTACGCGAGGAAATGGTAATCGACTTATGCTCCTTTAAGTCATTTTGTAAATTACACGTGCACAATACATTTATTGATTCTATTTTTTGGGGCACAACAACGTGCAAATCCAAATCATGAACCTCCTACTCGAATTGAAATGTTTGAAATGATCCACAGATCCAAAAAGACTAGAAGATTTGCAAATGAGAAAACTGCAACAACTATGGTATGAAATTAGGTTTACATTTTTTTATTTTAGTTAATGACCATTACTGATATCTTATGACATGACTTTATATGTTGCCTAAACACTTGTAGACAAACCTATATGAGGGACTTCAAAAAAAGAGCCAGGACAGTCAAGCTGATCCAATAATTCATGAAGAAGTATTTAGAGAGGTAATGGGACCGGAACATCATAGTAGAGTTCGGTTCATGGGCCCTACAACAAAACCTACACAAATATATGGTACAAAGGCACAACAGTTTGAGCGTCAATCCTAGGAGATGCGAGAAATGAGGGAATTACTAAAAAGGCAGCAAGATCATATCGAAAGGCAAGGCCAAGTACTGGCAAGATTGTCCCAACAGTTCCAATATTTCTTGGACAAATTTAGAACATCAGAGACTCAATTAGCATCACAGACTCAATGACTACCGTCACCTCTTTCGTATTGTATAAAGTCTGCTATGTCTTTAATTTTTTTGTCAATTGTAATTCTTCTTATGCTCTTATATTAATCATCTCTCTAAACCCAACCCTAAACCCCCGATCGCAAGGATTTTTAATTCCAAAACCAAGCTCCCTAGACTTCCCAAATGAATTCTTTCACAAATCACAACTATAGTCATGTTATCATATTGTAGTTATGCAAATTTTAAATCCCTCAAGGCACCTAATCAAACTTATAGCTTCAATTTTCGAACTGATATATGATAGATGAGTATTTGTATGAAGTGGAAACCCACATTCCATATTCCATTTATGTGGTTATACCCCAATATGATCTGGTAGCGAGCTAATGATATACTCTTTTATTTAGCATAGCGTAGTCATTGTGTATTTTCAAGAAATGTCATGCTAGCATCTCCAGATACAACTTGGTCTGTGCAAAGAATACAACTCATCCAAGTATCCTAGTTAGTTTAGTATTCTATATATTATCTCTTATATTTACACTAGCACATTTTGCAAGCAAGGTAGAGAATCTAGAATTGAAAAGTGAGTAGAATCATCTTTTTGCATATCAAATGTAGTGGTAAAAATCATGATGGCGAATAAGCACTAAAAGCCAGCCCAATTAGAGCTTTCCCAATGGAAGGAACCAAAATTACAGAGACCTATGCAAATTCATTTGGGTCATTTTCAAACTCTCTCCTTTTCTTACCATTCAAAAACCCTAGTCCTGCTTTTGAGCAGTAGCTTGCATCAGAATAATAAGCATAAAAAAATGATAAGCAAACTGTCAATCTTTTTTTCTGATTACTTATGATAGTTGAATGTGTGTGCAACTAAGCTGCTAGATTTTGTTGAAAATGCATACAATGGTCTTCTGCAGACCTGCATTGTTTCATTTTGGATCTAGATGGTCACAAATTACCATTGGCAATTGAGAAGGAAAAATGTTAAGTGCTGTTATGTTGGTCTTTGATTGGTGACGTCCTGAATTACTTCATTGGAGTTTCTTCTACAAAATCTTAACCTGGTCCAAGCTGCTAGACTTAAATATTGTTGTGGACAACAAGTTCATGAAGCATAACCTTGTATCTTCAAGGCTTCAGTATAAGAATTAAATAAATGTATTCTTTTTCTGTTATGGATTACATGCAAAACAGGATTATCTAGGTAACTGATATATGAAGTGATGAAAGAAATTGGGATCAAAATTCATATCATTTTCATGAAGTTTCTCTCCTGTATTTTATTTTATTTATTTTTGCAAACTAAATGGTATACACATTAGTTGTCTTGCACTCAGGGTTACACCTGTTCATATTTTCAGTAAGGTACCTCGAAAAGAATGCATCTTTCTGGTCAAATGGTGACTGTATCTATTTCTATCTGTCGATACACCATTTCTCGTTAATGTTTTTTGTGCTTATTCATGGATGTGAATGTAGACTAGGTGGCTGAGCTGGTTTGAGTTCGCGTGCTTGCTTGCTACTCAGGTTTTATTGGTATTTCTTAAATAGTTTACATGAAGGCCTGTGGTTAATCTTTGGTATTCTCATACTTAGTTTTTTTCAGTCGACACATTTCTTGTTGATTGTTGATTAAATATGCTATATGATATTGCAGGGCTGCACAAACCTAGAGTCCATCTAAATCATTAGGAAGCTAGGAGGATCCTTAAGGGATTCATTTGTAGATGAAGGGTAGGTTATCAACTTGAAACTTTTCAAAGATGTGTGTAGGGGATGCACTGCATATGAAATTTCTTGGTTTAATTGAAGATACTATATTTTACTTTTCCTGTCACAAGTTTTCTCGTCTATATGGTATTACCGATATCATGCTTAGTATCAAGACAACATGGTAGTCCTTAATGTATAAGCTAGAATCTTATAATGCATCTTCAATAATGTTTCATTAGTCCAAATATGAAACTGATTTGTTTGACTTTATTTTCATATATAAATCAAATGGGTGGGGTTCCTTTGTTTTTTTACTATATATATATTTAGTAGTTTTGTTTTGTCGTTTGATATTTTTGTATATCTCTCCCTTTTGGACTGGTTTTGTGCGACATAGAGAGCCTTTTTTCTTCTTCCATGTACAATAAAATTCTTTTAGCTTCAAAAAAAGGGAAAGAATTGAATTGGTATTCATTTCATGTTAAAAGTCAGGTAGGATTTGTTGCATAGGTTTCTTCAAATCAAAATTTAAATGATTGACCCCCCCCCCCACTCCCTCCAAAAAAAATTTAGAAGAAAAGAAACACACACACACACACACACACACACACACATATATATATATATATATATATATATAGGAATGAAAAGATGGAAGATAAATTTGATGCTGCTTATGTATGTCTACACAGTTACAGAATATCAATGAGATGGTGGAGAGACATTGAATTTGCTCTTTCAAAAGTTCACATACACCAAAATTAGTTGTCAAAGCTTGCCTAGGCCCAAGGCTCTTCAGAATGGGAATGGTGTACTTGCCTCCACATTACTAAGCCTTAAAATTTGGTAATTGGAGGGAGAAAAAAAATACTTGATCATTCATTGCTTGTTATGATGAATGTTGAATGAACCTTAATTGATTGGTGAAATGCTTCATTATGACTTGATTGTCACAGGTTCGAATTAGGAAGTAGCTTCAATGCAAAACAGGGGTAAGGCTGCATACATTCCTCCAGATCCCCTAGGGGCGGGAATCTGGTGCACGAAGTACGCTTGATGAGGGTAAGATATCAAACAGCTAGAATCACAATGAATGGATAGATCCATAATACAAATTTGTAGACCTTTAGCAAAAAAAGGATAGATCCAGAATATAAACATTAGTAATACTAGAATATCTAACACATGGATGCAAACCAGATTTGAGAGTCATATTGAATTCGTTGTACTACTAGGATTAGGGAACATAAGCAAGTGTTTTTTTGATTGAATAGAAAAATCAAAATCGGACCAGTAGATGTTGGTCAAACTTGGACAAATAGTAATCTATTAGACATACCACTAACGTTCAAATTTTGATAAGGTGCTAATGGAGGGATGAACTATTATTAAACAAGCCTTCGACTGATAGAAATTTAACAGTCAATATTGATAACAACAAGCAACAATGAACAGCCGAATCAGAATAAGAAAAGAACTTCTAATCGATGGACAAAAGAATCAAGCAACAAAATTTGATGAACATCTAATTTTTAGGATCAAATAAACAGTCAATGATATAAGATCCTACAAGATCAGGAATGAAATTGGATTCATAAACTGTGGATTTATAAATCGCAACCGATGGAGAGATTCATAAGAAATCAGAATTAGAAGCAATAATAGGAAACCCATGCGATAGTGAATATGATGAAAAACATAGTAATTCAGATAGATTATGATGTAAGATTTTTTAGATCTTCTTTGGGGTTTTCCCATGAGATTTCTCATGAACCCTAACGAACACAACACACAGATTACTAGAATACAATGGGTATTGAAAAGAGATGATTAGACACATACCTCTTGCTGTAGATTGATTTTCGACTGTTATCTTTGCTTTGAATGTTTGGATCAAAGTCTTCCACAGCTTGTCGGGATCCCTTGACCTTCTCTCTGCGTATGGGAACAGGAGAAGAAAATAACACCGTGGCTGTGGGGACTCTAACCATTGGTATTTATAATACCACCCCTAACCCTGGACCAGTCTCACAGTGGAACAGGTTGGTCCATCTCTAATCATACTTAAATCGGTCTACCTGTAACTAGACTCACACTGAACCAACTAATCTTATAATTAATTTAGCCCGTAAAAATATCTTACAATCTCCTACTTGTGTTATATTAATTATAAATTCACCATTGATCCAATGTAATCATGGAATCTAATTACACCAAAATCATCATTTACTTTGATTCAGTTATCAAGCCTACCAATGTCGAACAACAGCGGAAAGTATTCCTACACATCCGGTGTACCCCCTTCTGTCAGTCACATACAGAGGTCTACTTAATGACATAAATCACTTTGAGATGAATATTTGAGTCCAATGATCGAATTACCACGATCCCGTTACCTTCAAATCCTTATAGGTCAACATACTTTGATATCATCCAACTTTATATAGGCAAACCGCCTCCAATTTAGACTAATATCATACTTTGGCTTATCGTCTTCTTTGGTTAAATACTGCCTTGCAATTTTGATATATCTTAAATAATCAAAAATATATATAAGCAATAAATGCTCACCAATAATCCTGCTCATTAAACCATAGGCAGAACAATCAATTACAGATAAACCATCAATTACCAGATCTCCCACTAATCAAGCAGATCAAAACACTCCCACTGACTAAGAGAATCTAAAAACTCCCACAGACAAAACCTTTTCAATCATTCCAAGAAAACCTTTTTTAACCTGTCTCTATATTGCCCTAGAGATAAACTATGACTGGTACAATTAGTCAAACCTAAGATTACACAGTCAAACATAAAAAACTATTCACCACATCACATAACAAATAAGATCAACATTACATGTAGTCATTTACCTTACAACATCATAAGCATAATTTCTTTTCATTTAATTGAAAAGAAAATTTTACATTTCGATATTTCAAATAACATTATTACATTTTTAATATGGGAACAATATGTTAAGTCAAACAATAAACATAAAACGAAGTAAAATCAAGAGCAGAAAAAAATATATTTGAATGTAAAAGAAACTTTACAATATTCAAGCCAACAATCTTCAAGACCCTCCTACCCCAAATACCTTGGGAGTCCTAGAATCGTTATGCTTTTCTAGATATGCTTATCTGGCTTAATAATATTTAGTCAAACCATCTATCTTTGGTCAATCTACCCATATTTGAATAATCCACCTTGGATTTACCCAACAACAATCTTATCACTAGCTATTTTTCTCCTTTGGTAATGTAAGCCACCTAAATCTGAATATATTTTCTAGCAAGTAATGAAAAATTTAATATATCAATTACATTGGTCTCATTGTCCTTGAGTTTTTCAGTGATAGTTGATAGCTCCCAAAAATACTTTCTCACATTACCATTTTCAACATAACTGGTACTAGAGAGCTAGGTTAATAAACTATCTTTCGACCCCCTCTAAAACATTATTCTTATCCTTTAAATTTTTCTTAGATAATCCCTACGTAATATTTCTCATCTCAATACCGCTACACATAACCTCAATAGTAGAATACCTCATAACTTATGTAAACTACTATGAAAGATATATCTAGGTCAAACGATCCTAGACTAGTCTCCAATATTTTCATAATAAATTTTATTCTTTGTCCCAGGAAGAGTGGGAAAGAAACTACCAAATCATATGGTACATTCACTGAGACAGACATCCTAGGAATATGAGTTCAAACACAAATGTTTTGCAATATATAAATTACACAAGACTCATATAAACACATGTAATTTATGTTTACTTCTATTTTCTCCCAAATAAAAAGAAATAGACATCAAAAACCTCTTTGGGACAATCATACTTATATGAAACCATCAATGCATGAGATTAAATATATATCAACCAATAGAAATTTGATATATACACCATTTACTTGTACTAACCATATCAACCATTCATGTAAATAAATATTCTTTTTCAAGAGTTAACCAACTACACATTCTCTTTTGGGATAAACATGCAGTGGTCTTACCAGTTTCTGTGCAGTGACTGCGAAAGAATAATGACTCTCATAAATCCCACCACCTTTGGGTTAATGAGACATCCTAAAGTCAAAACCCTTTTAATTCATGTGCATGAACATACATTTAACTTTGACAATGCCACCTTTGGATTAACACTGACTTTCTTAGCTGCTTTTCACACCATGGAGAACAGTGTAATAAAAATATATCCTTTATTGTATATGTAAATGTATAAATTTGGGGTTTGAGGATTATCATGTTGGAACTGAGTGTACCACTTTGGCGAATTCCACCCAATCTTCATATGACACCCACAAATCTTAATTTTATCAAAACTTAATAATGCCACATTTGGGTGTACATCGCCCTTATACAAGCATTTATAAATACATGAACTTTGAATTTGAAGACATCATGATGAAACTAGGTGTACCACTTTGGTGGGTTCCATCCAATTCAACAATGATATCCCCAAACCCTACTTTGTAGTATATTGTGGGTCAATAAATAAAATCTCATGCACACATAACCTTTTACATGCATCTGGTAAAAAAATAATTGAAAAATAAACAGAAAACTACAAATCGGATTAATTTGGGACACCTTTTAATCAAAAATAAATTTCTCAAATCACAAAACTGTGTCAAACTATGTACCAAACTGTAGAGCATCAAAATATGAACCCAACGCAAAAAATTGCGTCAAAATTCGACACTCCTAGCTCTCACAATCGCCGATCAAAGTTGGCTTATGCATTCTTGCATCTTGAACCGGTTCTAGCCAGTTCATCCGGGTTCAGTTCGGTCTAATTGGGCTCGGTTATGGGCGGACTGAACCGACAAACTAAAACTTTTTTTTTAAATGCTTTGGTCTAGGCCAAACCAAACGGTCTTGACTTTAAATCGAACCATAAACCGGCAGTTCAACCTCCGGTCCAACCAACCCACCCCATCTGGGTTATCGTGTCCATTTTTCGGGTTGTTGGTCAGGTCCTCTGGTCAGAAATTCAGGTCAGTATCTTGTTTACCGGGTCATATATTCAGGTTCCCGGTCGGGTCACCGGGTCAAAGATTCGGGCTGATGGGTCGACCCATGTCCACAAGTGCAAAACTGCACGTGTGACCCAGAGACGGGTTCACTGGTCCCCTTTGGCCCACCGGGCTGGTCTGGGCCCGGGTTTGGTCCTGGACTGGCCCAAATCGGCTCGCTCCAATACGGACTGACCAGGTGACGTCAGCCCTACCTTTGTCTTTTTCCTTTTTTTTTTTAATTTATTGTCGTCGGCGCGTGAATTCACGCACTTTTTCAGGGGGCGCGTGAGGGCGCGTTTGGATGATTTCAGCGACTTGCTTTATGTCCCCGGCTCCGTCTCTTTGAGGCCTACAATCCTGTATGATTTATTTTGCTTTTTAATGGTACGAAAATTTTTCAATGGTCCAAACCCTAGACAGGTTCTTAGTGAATTTTGGGAGAAAAATCTCTTCCTTTTCTAATTCGTTCAAACATACAATCTTTACAATGTTTTTCCATCGATCTTAGATCTGTGCAGGTGACTTTAATACCACTGTAAGATTTTTTAGATCCTCTATGAGTTTTTCCCATGGGATTTTCATGAACCCTAACGAACACATCACACAGATTACTAGAATACAATGGGTATTGAAAAGAGATGATTAGACACATACCTCTTGCTGCAGAATGATTTCTGACCGTTATCTTTGCTTTGAATGCTTGGAATGCTTGGATCAAAATCTTCCACAGTCTGTCGGGATCCCTTGACCTTCTCTCTGCGTATGGGAACATGAGAAGAAAATAACACTGTAGCTGTGGGGACTATAACCATTGATATTTATAATACCATCCCCAACCCTAGACCAAGTTGGTCCATCTCTAATCATACTTAAACCGGTCTACCTGTAACTAGACTCCCACTGAACCAACTAACTTTATAATTAATTTATCCCATAAAAATATCTTACATATGATCAATACAAGCAGCTAATCGAGAACTACTTTGTCCTCTGGCATTTATAGAGCGGTTTTGTCATCTTGTCAACCAGTTTATTTTTCTTAGTTTTATACTCTGGACATCTCTTCTTTGATCTTGATAATCTTTTACATTGATATATTGAAAATCTAAAGTTTGTGGTAGTACATGTAAAATCTTATATAACTACTTTGTTTTTTTATTTTATTTTTTTTATGTGACTTTAACAAACAACATGCATTGAAGGCTGACATTTGTTTGCTCAATGTCATTTCATGATTTAGGTTTTTGAAGAAGTTCAAAATGAGTTATAGTTTTGGAAGAAGTTCAGTGGGGTGCTTGAAACGGTTGAATGCCTTTTTTTTTTGTATCTAAAAAATGGAAAGCGGTGCGATGTGAACTAGATAAGGGAAGGAAGCTGAGAAGCATTTTGGTGGATTGGAGTTTTTGGTAACCATTTTGGTGGACTGGAGTTGCAGGATTTTTGAAATGTTTATTATACAATGCATTTTTTTTTAGTTTGGACTATATATACAATGCTTTTTTTTTATTATTTTTTTTAGTTTGGACTGTATATACAATGTTTTTTTTTTTTTTTAATTTAATTTATTTCCCTTGTAAAGGTTGGAATATCAGTTATAAATTTCAATTCACTTGAAATCTGTTTTCTTCTAGTTTTCAGTTGCTAGTTTGATTATGATTCTCCCTCATAGCTCTAGGACTTGAGATAGTTCCTACTCTTTTGTGTTTTGCTTGTGTTTTAATGAGAAGATATAGTTTTCAGTTTTTAGTCTTTATGACAGAAATATCTTACTATGGGTACCATCTGGAAAAATTAAAAAAATATATATATTATTTTTACTGACGGTAAAATATTTTCCATTGGTAAATATGAATTTTACCCACGAAAATTAAGTTTCCTTTGGTAAATATACACATTTATACCCATGGAAACTGAATTTTCATGGGCAAAAATTAATTATAGATATTTTTACCAACGAAAAATTTATTACCGTCTGTAAATATCAACAACTTCGATCACGGGAACTTTATTTCCATGGCTAAAAATATAATATTTTAGCCACTGGAATTTATTTTCCGTTGAAAAAAATGTGAATTTATACCCACGGCAGTTACGCCGACAGAATATACGACAGAAACCTCTTTTTGGTGACGGAAAATTTTCGTCACCAAAATTGAACATTGTTGTGGTGCACAGTGATGATGAATTAGATATGCGTCCTAGAATGATGTGCAGACCCTAATTTTTTAGTTTTGAAGATCCTATTAAATCTCTTGATGATATTTTGAACCATTTTTAAGTAGTGAAAGAATTGATTAAAATTACCAAAATACCCTTAAAAGACAGAATGATTCAAAATTGGTCAAATAGCAAGTTAACAAACAGAAAGTCATGCTCAGACATAAGAAAGGTGAAATAATCACAATCACAACATCCTATGAAATGACCCCCCCCAATTAGATGCCCCATGCACTATCAGTGGCTCCTTTAGATAAAAAATAAAAAATAAAAAATAAAAAGAAGAAAGAAGAAGCCTACATCAGTTAATAGCCTTGCAAATTGCAATTAATAAACTAGATTGATAACTATTGTAGCTCTTGTATTTGAAAACGTATTTATTTGGGATTTTAATCTTCTCATGACTCTTTGTAGTTTATTGTGCACACGTACTGATGTATTGATATACACACATAGTGGATGACAACTACTAGATTTTTTTATGCTAACACGAGAGGCATGCATGAGAGGATTTGAATCCATTTATTTGACTATAATTTTGTGAAAAAATTTATTTTAATTATGTGAGACCCATTATTGAGGTCTTCTACATTAATTTAAGGGCCCGTTTGATAAAACTTCTGTTTCTGGATTCTGGATTCTGGTTCAAATTTGGATTCTACTCCAAGCTACTCTAGGATTATTTTGGAGTAAAAACTTGTTTGATAACGCAATTCTGAAATGGATTTTAGAGCATCTTTGGATTAGAAACATGTTTGATAACACACTATCCCTCCAATCGAAGTCTAGAAAAACAGGCATAGTAGTGGTGGTGGGCGGTGGTGTTGGTGGTGGTGGTGAAGGCGGCGGTGGCAGTGGTGTTGGTGGTGGTGATAAAGGTGGCGGCGACGGTGGTGGTGGTGGTGGTGGTGGTTGTGGTGGTGGTGGTGGTGGTGGGTGGTGGGCGGTGGTGTTGGTGGTGGTGGTGGAGGCGGCGGTGGTAGAGGTGGTGGTGGCGGTGGTGGTAGAGGTGGCGGCGGCGGTGGTGGTGGTGGTGGTGGTGGTGGTGGTTGGTGGACGGTGGCGTTGGTGGTGGTGGTGGAGGCGGCAGCAGTGGTGGTGGTGGTGGTGGTGGTGGAGGCGGCAGCAGTGGTGGTGGTGGTGGTGGTAGAGGTGGCGACGGCGGTGGTGGTGGTGGATTTGAATCCATTTATTTGACTAACACGAGAAGCATGCATGAGAGGATTTGAATCCATTTTCGACTATAATTTTGTGAAAAAAATTATTTTAATTATGTGAGACCCATTATTGAGGTCTTCTACATTAATTTAAGAATTTGAATAGAGACTACCAATTAAGCTGCTCAATGACCAGCAAATTCCAAATTTGCACTCAAAGCTCTGTTTGCGTCCTCGAAAAATGGAACTCTTATACTTTAATCTAAATTCAATCTAGAAGAATGGACCACCCCATTGTTGAGGCTTACAGCCTTACACGCATGGGTCTAAGGTATCGTTATCACATCCATTCACTTGTATCAGTTTTGGGCATAGTGGATCTGATCCAATCTCTTTTTCAGTATTATTATATATGGTATATATCGGTCACATGTCAATTTTCTACTTAAGTACGGATTGAGATCGTTTTCAGTCCGATCAGTTTGTCTAGCCGTGAATAGACAGATTGAAATCAAAAGAAACATCTACCAATACATTGGGGGTGTGTCTTGTGATTCCAGTCCGTCCGATCGCCACTGGATGTTTGAACGGACTGGAGATGATCTTTTTCCGAATCTGTACACCATATCTGATATCAACATGCTTTAGAACCCTTATTCTTACACTCATTCTCTCTTCCTTTTTCCGACTAAAAGCATTTGAACTAATGATGGTACATGGGAGAGATTTTCATTTCACCCTTCTAGTGTCTAGGTACAGATTCCACGCAACCTACTAACACACTTAATTTTTACAGCTACTAACTAAATATTTTAATATGGTGGCTTTCAAAAAAGTTGTTGCATGCATGGGTCTCATTCTATAGCAAGTTGCAAATTAAAAGGGTTCCTAATCCCTATAAGTTGCTTAAAATATACTAACTATAGTATAGCCTTTTCATATATCAATTAAGCATTCAAGCTTTAGATTATTTTTTTCCTTGTTTTAAAAATTTTAATGGCCTCTTTCTCAAATAGCTGCTGTTGTTGAATCCTAATCACTGGTATTATTCTTTGAACCTAATAATTTTTAAAATTTTTTATTCTCTAATTTCTCACATGTCTTAAATACATGTATCAACATATTTTATATTCCAGTCTCAAAGCCTTCCTATTATAATATTTTGATTGTTTGTATTGATGATGGTCTGATCTTTTGCATGCACTCTGGCTAAATTTGCAAGCCAGTGAGCTTATTTCTTTTCATACAAGTCCAATATATCTTTTTTGTTCAAACTCTATGGATATCAAGGTTCAAGTTATGCATTGGTATCGAACAGGATATATGCCGATGCCAAAATCAAACCAATACTAATATCAATACGGATCAATGGTACAATCAATGCATGAGTGACATGTGGTTGATACAATTAAAAATAATTAAAAAAATCAGTATCATCCTCGATCAAAACCGATATGAATACTAAACACATGGTGGAGATGAGCCAAAAATTTACCTTTTCAATCAATATGTGGAGATGACTAAGAGTAGGCGTTGAAAAATAGATACAATGTATAGTTAAGCATGATCCAAGCCACAATCATAGTCAGTCAAAGTCTCATGAAGACTCACTCATGTCTATATATAGCGAAGAAAACAAAAGAATCTACCCCACTTGATCTATAAATGGAAATAAAATTAAACAAAACTTCAAAATACATATAGTGAAAAAAAACAAAGGAACCCCACCAACTTGATTTATATGGAGATAAAGTCAAACAAATCAAATTCATATTTTGACTAATGAAACATTATTGGAGACGCATTATAAGATTCTAGTTTATACGTTAAGGATTACCATATTGTCTTCATACGAAGCATCTCACTATGTGGTCTGATATGATTATGAATTTTTAATTTGAGGAATTCAACTCATGGAAGTTAAAAAATAAAAACCACTTTGTGCCCACATTTGAATTTGTCTTGAATGAATGCCTATTTGAGGTTCAGTTTGAAATCACTACATCAGTGCTAACTCAGACTGACAGATAAGAAAGATGCATGGGTTGAAGAAAGATGCATGGGTTGAAGTTTGACGGGAGTTTAGTCTCCCACCGTTTATTAAATATCTGTGAGTTTATCTGTTTATTAGCTCAAATTTTTTAGATGAAAACTTTATATAATATTAAAGTACTAGCTGGTTTTCATTGTTTGCAATCCCTATATATATCTGTAATATATACTACACATGTGGGTGAGTGATGTGAGTTTAATTTTACACTGGGTACCAAATAGTTTTTAGCCCCCCTTATACACCTAGGAATCCCTCCACCCAAAAGATACTCTATTCAAATTGATTCCGAATAATTTTGGGATGATTCAAATTGGAATTGATGTAGACCGGTCCATACCTAATTCCGAGTTTTTAAACCATGGCCCTTAGTCAAAACTCTAGCTGGTTTGAGCCTTATTTAGTTTAATTAAGGTTTCCCTTAAGTTGTAACATAACTCACCCCAAATTTAAAGAGAGCTAAAGCCCATATGTGTGAGAAAATAATTCACCTTTAACGTATAGGATGATTTTTGTCGTAAAGTTAGGTTGCATTTGCTATGCCTTTTTTGGAATGTAGTCTAAGTCAAGAACACATTTTTGAGACAACAAAATATTGTTTGCTATGCATTCTATTTTTGGATCATGAAATGGTTTAGAGAAATATACACTCCATTCTTGCTTTTTAGTTCATTATTCATTTTTTGAATCTAGAACGAAAATGTTTTACTCATTAGCCCAATTTTTATTTTATGTTAGGAATACATTCTCTTTTATGAGAATATATTTTTAAGAATACATTCCTATAATACATACCAAACACAACTTTAAATTGTTAAACTCAGCCCCAAAATTGGGTTCTCAGCCTAGAATTCTTACTAAACAACCTGGTAAAAAGGTATGAAGGAAAGTATCAAAAGGAAATTAATAAATAATAAGAGAGGGGATCTACTCACTTACGGGGATATATATAAGTGGAACCTTATACCCTGGCAAAGAAAACGGGAGTACATAAATGATCAGTAACCGATATCTTGGAGGAGAGAGAAAAGGAACCAGATTTTAAAAAAGAAAGAGACAAAAATAGAAGTACTTCCTTTTCTCATAAATTATTTAGTTCAACAAATTATTTATTGGAAGTTCTTATCTAAACATTGTTCAATTTTGGTGCCACAAACTTTTCTTTTGAACCAAGGTCAGTCGACTGACTACTCTTTTGACGAATCTTTCAAGAAAAGTGTTGGCAAAGACTGATACAAAATAACAGCAGATGAGTTGCCATACAGAATAACTAGACATGGACTTTTGTGGTATGGTCTAATCGAATAAACCCTTACGAAATGAATACTCAACTGCTTGTGAACCACCAAATACTGATTTATTCAATGTTGTTCAATTACTTATTTCCCCACAAATGCAATATAATCATTGGGTTGAATAATAATAATATCTCCTAACATACCAAAACTAACAATCACCATCAAATTATAAATACACAAAATAATTTCAGAGAAAAAAAGACATGATTTGATATCATTTTTTTTTTGGTATCATCACATTTTATCTATATCCATACATTGGATCCGGCCACTAACATACCAAAAAAGAGAAGCTCAAGTTGTTTTATTTTATTTTATTTTAAATTTGAATTGGAAGAAAAGAGATTTATCTCATCAGACAAAGAATGACCCCATTTTGCCCAACTTGCCCAAAATACCATAGCTACCACGCACCATATCGTAACAATACAATCTATGAAGAGTAGGTTTTGTTGCAAACACCCACTTGGCTAGATAATTGATTTTTATTTGGTAAAACATAGATTGAGAGATATGTCTTGAATTTAAGTCTCCCATCTTTTGTGGCTATTTTTTTCATTAATATAATATAGAATAGAAATGATTAAAAAAAAAAATTAGAACTTTGCTTTTGAACAGTGGAGAGAGATAAGGTTCCACTTGAAGACAAAACAGGTAGGACCTTCTCCTTCCACTAAAGCCACTGGCTAAGTAGTAAGAAAGAAGTACTTTTCATGGGGTCTACCCTAAAGAAAGAAAGCCTTGTATGAGATTTTTATTTAATTAATTGGTGTGGTTGGAAAGATTTTCTTTTTTATTTTTATTTTTATTTTTATTTTATCTTAGATGGTATTCAATTATTCTTGTTTGATCTATAGCTACACCATAGCAGTAGCTGCTCTTCATTTAGAATATCGTGTGATGTGGAATGGTGGATGTTACGGTCCCATATTAGTCTAACAGGAAATTATTAATTCTACATTGATCTCGTAAGAGATTTAGTGTCGATTGATAATAGTTTTAAGTTCCCTCACCTTATGAGTTTATTTTTAGGGACAAGTTCTCTCAGAGTTTGTATTACTATAAGAACAATCGTTCCTCATACCTTATGAAAGAACGATATGGTGCTAGAGTGGAATCATAAAAAATGAACTATTTGCAAGATATATTGGCGGGTTTGAATCCTCTCCAGCCGGCCAGTCTGTCCAGCCTAGATCTGATGGGCTGGGATCATTCGATGCATATCAATACATCGGTATGTGCGTCAAGTGATCCCAACATGTCTGATCTTGGCTGGATGGGTTGGCCGACTTTGCATGAAAGACATTTCTATAGTAAGTTGCAGAAGGGCTGATGTGGCTAGTAAAGATAAGTTGACATTTGAGGATTGGGTCAAGCCATTCTCGGATCCTCATTATGTTGTTATCATCATATCCTGATAATTTGGTGGGTACCGGTTTGCCTGATTTCACAACTTAACAAGTCATTTCTGGATCTGGGTTCCAATATTTTGCTCTCTAATCAATAATCAAATTGGGTTTGGGCCCATGGACTCTTTTCTTAATGTGGAAACTATCTAGGCCTAATTTAGTTTCATTGATGTGAGGGTGTCAAAACTTGGCCCAAATTGAAAACCAAATCCGACTCAGCCCGGTCCAACCCGAACGAATCCTTATTGGTCCTATTTCGGTCCGAGGTTGGGAAAGTTATTGGTCTCGGTCTGATCCTGTCTAGCCCAATGAGCAACCAAAAATCCGATCACCAATTTTTTCATAGTTAACAAACTAAAAATCTTAGAATAATATTGTTTTGTTTTAAAGGGATAATCTCTGTATCACCAATGGTGGTGTTTTTGAGTCAGCACCATCTCTTTTCTACCCATTGGAATAGCGACGTGGCACAGGTATGGAAAGGGGTAAAGATTGTAAATAAACACTAATATAATGAAATGAAAATTCAAATTTGAAAGGTTAAGTAGAGGTATGCCTGAAAGTAGGGCTATCAATTTTGGGACCGAATTGGTAATCGGGACCGATATAGCCCAAATTAACTCAAAACCGACCCTGACTGAACTGTTATTAGACATCTTTTGGGTTGAGGTATGACATTCTACTGGCCAGGTCCTGATCTAGTCCAGGCTAGCCCAAAATTGGCCATAAAAAGTGGACCGATGAGCCCGAACCAAACCCATTTAGACCGAATATTAAACCCTAGCATCACTACTTCAGCCTTCTAGATGGCCATAACTGGGTTTCCTACCAGGTTTTCAACCCGAACCAACCTGATAACAACCCGATAAGCTAAGTCCGATAACAACTCGAAACCGGACTGATACGTTAATTAATGTGCACAGTGCAGCCCACTGAGCCCGAACTTCTTAATGCACATGTTTGAGTTAGTGCCTATAAAACCCGACATCGATTTGGCCTGGATCTAAACCAGCTCAAACCAGCCCGGTGACAACCCCTACATAAAAGAAATTGTGTATTGCATATAACATGACTAAGAACATAACTATGGTAATTTACCAAAAAAAAAACATAATTGTGATCATTCAATTGACAATTCAATCATAACTACAATTGATTTTCAGATGGGAGACTTACCTAAAACACGTATATTAACGGAAAACATAGATATTCTGAATAGAGTGACATGGACCATCCTAATCGGTTATTTAACAAGTATGGGGGCTTTTTTGTCATTCTTTTGGCCTTTAGCCTACTTGGCAAACATGTTCCAGAACTAGTCTGAAAACACTATTCTAACTAGTTTGCTGTTTGGTAACATTTGTTCTAGAACATTTTTTTTCAAGTGATTAAAATATTACAGAAATAGCATCAAACTAATAAATTTTTTCAAATTTATATTAATGCCATTTAATTATACAAATATGAAAATTTGTTTTAAGAAAACCATTTTCCAATATTAAGCATATATTTTTTTAATTGTCTGACTTAAAATATAAAATATTTGCCCTAATCGTAAAACGTAAATGATCAAAATGGTTAACACAGGTACCCATACGTACAAACAAGAAAATTAGAATATCCAACAGAAAATATTATCAAAATACCTTCTGTCCTTGTCTCCAATAACATACTAGAGCTTGCATGTTGATTTCCGTCATATTGATCTATAATAATTATATATTTCATAATAAATGTAAAAATCTATATATAAATATATATACTAATAGATTTAATAAAAATCATAAATTTAAAATTAGTAACAAAACAAAAGTTCAAAATGACAAATAAGAAACAAAGTTGCCTCACATAAAATCATAATGGATTAAAAAAAATAGAAAAGTAACCTTTAGGTTACACAATTTCTTGTATTCCATGATATCTAGCTAGTTGATTTGCAATTCTTTTTCTAATGAAAGCCATCTCTCTTGATCTTTCTCACCAAGGATAGTAGTTTCAGTTTCGTGCCTGGTTGCGGCCAGGCCAGAAACCAAAATTTCGATGGTTTCGGCCAAAATTTTAGAGAAACATTGTAAAAAAAAAATTTTCAATATGGTTTCAGTGGCTATAAAACATGTTTTTTGAATTCAATTTTATCATGTAATACAATTTTTACCTCTATAACATATCTATTGAATCATTTGCACAAAAACAACATTATAAATGGTAATTCTATGTCAACACTATAACATGGTAACGTACGCAAACATTGAAAATGATAGTAAATTAAAAACTAAAGAAGAAACAAACTTTAATGTTCAATGTTCAAAAACATTCCAAAATACTAACTTTAATATTCAGATTACACAAAATAAAGAAGTCCACTAAAATGAATCAAATCTAAGACGAGTGTCTAAGTGCATCTAATCCCCTACCCTGATACCATTGCTGTTGTCGATAACGGTTCTTTGATTGCATCACATACGTATCCCACGTCATAATGGGACCAACTATCCTCTACTAGTGTGCACACCATGGTCCTCATCTTGTGTGGAATCAGGATACTAACTCTCCCCCGTGAATCTGATGGGATTTGGTTGTGGCTCGGGTTGCCTCTCCATGTCATGTTCCATCTCCCTTAATGTTGCACTTTTACTACCACCTGTTGTTAGATTTATGTGGGCTTAATTAATTACTTAAACTAGTTAATTCAGTGGGAGTCTGATTGATACGGTATAACCGGTTTGGTTTGCTTTGTCACATGGTATGAGATAGGTTTGGTAACCCTAATTTTATTGTGGGAAGGGTTTTAGGGTTACATCTATATTCTATAAATACAGGATTAGAGTCCCCACAGCCACAGTTAATCAGTTCTCTGCACCCATTAACAAGAGACGTCAGGATATCCTCTGGAGGCTGTGGAAGACTATAGCCGAGGGATTTCGATCAAAGCTTGGAGCGTCGTGGACCGTATGGGAAATTAATCTCTTCACAGACAGGTATGTCTTTATGTTCATTGTTTATGGCTTCTCTATTGTGTTCTATGGTAATTGTATGGATGAAGAATGGGTTTCATTAAAACCCTAAACACATAATATTCTAACAGTTGGTATCAGAGCCAACCATACATACCTAGAATCAATTGAGATTGATTATAAAGACTGATAATGAATGGTTAAATTAAAAGAAAATTTTTTCTCGAGTTTTGGATCGCTCGATCAGATCTGTCAGAGTTTTCCATCGACGAAAATTTTTTCGACCGACAAAATAAGTGAAGCAATATACCGTTGGAAAGGTCTCGAAGAGACGGAGCCGGAGATATAAAAAATCACTGGCATCGGCTTCCGAACGCGCCGACAATCGCCGGCGGTATCCACGAGTAGAACTCACTCACGGGTGGGAAGAAAAAAAAATAATAAATAAATTCTGGCGGCGTCGATTCGTCGCCGAGTTGACTCGATGAGAATCGAAAACCCTAGCCCAGCTGAAGGCAGCCGGGGCAGGGCTGGGGGCAGGCTAGGTCGAACCAGCCTGGTCTGGCAAGGCCCAAGCCCAAGACCAGCCTTACACACATGCGGCTAGCACGTGTGGCCTGGAACCGACCCACAAGGTCGGTATCTAACCCGAAAACCTTGACCCGAAAACCCAGATTCATTAACTTGTTTACGTGATCCGAAAACCCAGATTTCTGACCCAAAAACCCGAATGTATGAACCGGATAACCCGCTGGTTGAACCGTTGACCCAGACCTTGGTTCGGTTTGCCCCAGGCCCGTATGGTTCGACCTGGACCAAAGTAAAAGTAATAAAAAAAAAGTTAGAGAATAAAAGTGGAATATTTGGTTCGGTTCAAAGAGAACCAAACCGATTCTAGTCAGATCGGACCGAACCGAACCAAACCGACCCAGACAAAATTTTCTTGTAAGGGCCTGTTTTGGCTTCTGGTTTTGATAAAATAACATTAAACATTGATTCTGGGAGCTAGGAAGGTCGGATTGTCCTCCGATTTGTTTTGTTGGACTCCAATTTTAATGATCTTCAATCTGATATATATTTTGGTACATTTTGATGCATTGAAAAATATATTGTTATGGAAAAATACTCTATGGGAATTTGATTTGTAATGTTTTTGCTGATTTTTCTTAAAGTTATTGTACAAAATTGATTGATTGAGCTAATGTGCATGTTTATTTGAATGTTTAGATTTGTAAAATTATATTTTAAAGCATTCATGGTTAAATAAATATCTCACATGAGCTGCAGTTTAGGATTTGTTCATATCATGGTGGAACTTGCTGTGACCACCAAAGTGGCAACCTTGTTTTATTATGATATGTTCAAATTCAAGGATATATGTTTGTAAATGCTTCAGTTTTGATAATGTTCACCCAAATGTGACATTGTCCAAGTTTATTTAAATTATGATTTATAGCTATTATGTAAGGATTGTGGTGTGACCACTAAAGTGGCAACCTTAGTTCTATCATAATATGTTCAAATCTAGGATTTATGCATTTACAAACTACAGTCAGGAAGTATAGTGTTCACACAAAAGTGAAACTGACATAAACTTTCATTTTTATGGATGCAGCAAATAATGACACTGTCCACCCAAAGGTGGCGTTGTCTAAGATTATAAAGAACGACACTGTCCACCCAAAGGTGGCGTTGTCAAAGATTACAAGGAAATCATGCACATGGTTGAAGGATTGTGGCTTTAAGGATCTTCATCCACCCAAAGGTGGTGAGATTTTCGAAAGTCATTATCTCTTTGCTGTTGTTGCACAGATATTGAGAGGACCAGTGCACATATTGTCCAAAAAGATGTGTGTGTAGTTCGATTGACTTTTCAGAGATATTAATTAGCTTGCATATGTTATGTATATATATTCTTGCTAGCTAATTTTATTTGATATTAATCGTAGACTTACAATTATTGACATTGTAATATAGTTGTGGGTATGTAATGATTAAATACCTTAAAATGCCTGTCTTTGGCAGCCAGTTTGATAAATTGGCATGGAAATTGAAAATTAATCTAGGACTGTTTAACCTAGATGTACTCAATAGAAAAATTATATTTTGATCCTTAGGGTGTTCAGTTCTTAAGATCAAGTAAAACAATGTTCAGATGAGAAACATTGGAAAAGAATATTTCCTGAGAAATCTAAAGAAAGATTTGATATTTCAAGAAGGGGCAGAAAGATGTTTTATTACTCAAGTCCATCAATATTAGTTTTTTGATGATAAGAGATGGTATTGAGAATGTGAGAAAATATAAGGTAGAGCTGTTAACTATTAATAAGCTCAAGGATAAGTGAATATTTGTAGGTTCAATAAAATCTATATATGTGACATTTTAGACTTTTCACTTCCTCACAAGAATTGTATAGTCAGATCCTGGTGACATATAGTACTTACAAATATAATGAACTCTAAAGTAAAAGAACTAAGGATAAAAGTTCAAAGAAAAGAGAAAAATATGAATGTCATTGTCATAGTGCATAATATAGACCCAGACAAAGGCAAGTTGTAAAAGGGGTAAAGAAATCCATAGAAAGCAAAAATATTTTTTCTTGGAATAGTCAGAAACTTTATGACAAAGAATTAGACATTAAGAAACTATAAGATAAAATGGATCTAAGTATAATATAATTCTTGTAGAGTGACCTAGAAGGGATATGTAAGAAAAATTTATATAGCTGGACAGCTTAAGTGGAAAAGGAATAAGGATTATGAAACTTCTGAGCAAGAATGTGCAGTATATTGGATACTTAAGCATTAATCGTAGTCTAACCAATAGAAGTATAAAAATCTTTAATTTATTATATCTTTGGAAGTTAAACTGTATATTGTAATCTTCCACCCTGGTTATAAGGGTTTAGGACTGTTGTCCAAAGAAAGATTAAAAAGAATAATATTCTAAAATTCTCTTTCCAAGGTTTATTAATGTATATATGTGAGAATTAATTAAAAGAGAAGATGACAAGATTAAAGTAAGTGAATGTTATTCACAACAAGGATTTATTGGACTTGGTAGACATCGAAATTTCATCTAGGACTTCTTGTCACAGTTTAGTCTATGGGTGTTTTTTCAAATAATGAAAATTAAGGTGGAAATTTTTTTATTAAAAGAATTGAAACTATTGGATCTGGATGAGAGAATTTTGGGAGACCATGTGATACTGGTCTATTCCTTGATAAATTTAAGCAAGTGTTTACAAAAGTCTAAGAATGTATTTGATCTTGTAAGGAAAGAATTGATATTGCAACCTATATTATTAATAGAGTGCTAGTTAGTCAGATTTCAGTTTCAGTTTCAGTTTAAGTTATCTTCTTGATATGAGACTGTAGAACTGACATAATTTCATAATACTCGTGGGAGAGTGATTATTTTAGGAAATTGAGTTGTCATATTATGGGATGTCAAAATAGACTCAAGAAACTTGAAGTTTGATGAGAGCACCTGAAAATGGGTGTGAAACAACCAGTTAAGATACCAGAAATGCTACTAGAGTGTAATGAAATGATTATAGAAATATTTATTAAGATCGATGCTTCAGCCATAGTAGCAGAGCCAGATGAGGCAATGAAGAGATATATTAGACCATGTATATCTGTGATTTCATCCAATCACATGTTGTACTTCAAGATAGATGTTTTTAGTGATGGATAAAAATAAAGATCCTAATGATTTTGAGGAAGTTATTAGTAATGAAATTACTCTTGAATGTTTAATGATCATAAATGATGTGTTATTGTCTATGAACAATAACGAGACTTGGAATTTTATACTTTTGTCAATGAGCGATGTCTCATAGGCTAAAAATGGATATACAAAGAAAATGTGTGGTTCCAGTGGGAGAATTGATTGCTACAGAGTAAGATTTATAGCAAAGTAGAATCACACAAAGGGAAGAGAAAGAGAACTTCAAATTTTGAGATCTTAGTTGCTCATTTTATTTTGGAGTTGCATCAGGTAGATGTAAATATCGTTTTGATCAAAGAAAATCTAGAAGAAAATATTTATATATTTTAATCACAAGGTTTTGTGGTAAGGATAAAGAAGATATGTTTTGTAGACTTATAAAGTCAATCTGTGGATTAAACGGATATCCAGATAATGGTATTTGAAGTTTTACAGGGTTGTATCTTCTTTCAACTTTGTTGAGATTGTCATTGACCATTGTATATATCTATAGGTCAGTGGGAGTGGATTCACTACTTTGTCATGTGTGTTGATGATTTTCATTGGCTTGTAGTGACATGGTTTACTAGTTGATCAATATTTTTCTGTCTGATAACTTTGACATGTAAAACTGTATGAGCAAGTACCTTTGTACCTGGTATTGAGTTTGCTCGTGACAGAAAAAATAAAATTCTAGATTTATCTCAAAGTATAAATATTGTTCGTGTTTTCGAATGGTTTAGTATGCATGTATAACTAGTAAGTTGCGGATGCTAAAATTGGTAAAGGAGACAAATTGACAGAATTATGGACAAAGAATGATACTAAGCATTAGCATCTACAATGCAGTAGAGAGCTTGATATATATTTAAGGTTGTAATCATTTCATATAGTCTTTTCATTGAGTGTCATAAGATGTTTTCAGTTGGATGCTGGTATAGCTTACTGGACAATGGGGAAAAGGAAGGTTATGCGGTATATGCAGAAGACCAAATATTATATGTTCATTTATAAAAGTAGTGACACTCTAGGTTATTTTGATGTAATTTATAATGATTGTATTGATGACAAGAAACCAACATCAAGGTTCATTGTCATGGTAGTAGGGTTTTGTAACTCTATATAATAATAACAAGCAAGATATCTTGTGTGAAAATTTATTCTCTAATTTGGAGGTTGTAGTCTCCACTTCTAAACCTATTGAGATGTGTTCTGACAGCCGTTCAGTTGTGTTCTTCTCAAAGAATAATAAGAAATATAGTATTTCACAGCATAATAGAGATCAAATCTCTTCAAGTAAGGAAGATGTTAAAATATTTTATATCATTGTAGAATCTCGGACGAAGGTTTTGTCAGTGGGAGTCTTTAAGGGACGGTATGTCCAATATAAGAATGGTTGAGGACAAATAATTTTATCAGAGGCTTAAGTGGCCAAAGATCTAGGAATCAGTGGGAGTCTCTAGATATGCTTAATCAGTGGGAGACTCTTTATGTTTATACTTATGTTTTCACATTGCTTACTGTGTTTGATTGTATTGCTCATGGTTTGATGGGTACAGTTTTTGTAACTATGATTTTGTTTACATTAGCATTTGCGTTATTGCTATCTTGCACACATAGTTATATGTTTGACATGTCACAGATACAAGATAGTATTTAGCCAAAGTTTTAAGGCAGTATTTAGCCAAAGTTTCAAGGCAGTATTTAGCCAAAGTTTCAAGGCAGTATTTAGCCAAAGTTTCAAGACAGTATTTAGCCAAAGATTTAAGGTGGTGTCTAACCAAAGTATGATATTATAATTTCGAAATATTTAAATACCATGTTATATTGCCCATAAAGGTTTTGGGGCACTTTGATTAAGGTTCTTTAATCAAGTTTGGACTCGCATGGGAGTTTACTTTCATGCATTATCTCAGGCGATTCATGTATTGAGTAGACCTCTGTTGTGGCTGACAGAAGTTTGTACACCATATGTTAAGGTGTATTATTCGCTGTTGTTCGCATTGGGAAGCTTGATGGATGTTTCAAAGTTAGTGACGATTTAGTGTGTTAGATTCCGTGACCACACTGGTTGACGATAGTTTTGTAATTAATATAGCCCAAGTGGGAGATTGTTAGATTTATGTGGGCTTAATTAATTACCTAAACTAGTTAATTCAGTAGGAGTCTAATTGATACGGTATAATCGGTTTCATTTGGTTTGTCACATTGTATGAGATAGGTTTGGTAACCCTAATTCTATTGTGGGAAGGGTTTTAGGGTTACATCTGTATTCTATAAATACAGGGTTAGAGTCCCCACAACCACAGTTAATCAGTTCTATGCACCCATTAGCAAGAGACATCAGGATATCCTCTGGAGGCTGTGGAAGACTGTAGCCGAGGGATTTCGATCAAAGCTTGGAGCGTCGTGGAGCGTATGAGAAGTTAATCTCTTCACAGACAGGTATGTCTTTATGTTCATTGTTTATGGCTTCTCTATTGTGTTCTATGGTAACTTTATGGATGGAGAATGGGTTTCATTGAAACCCTAAACACATAATATTCTAACACCTGTACCACCATCACCACCTACACCACAAAGAGAAGTGCTTGAAAGTGTGTGTTGGCCATTGTGAGATGTGTGCAAGTGATGAAACCACAAAGAGAAGGGCTTGAAGGTGTGGGGAAGTTTTCAAGGTAAAATGGTGCTCTAAGTAGCCATTCATTGAAGCTCGCTGACGCTCCAGGAGATGGCATAAAATATAAATGTGAAAGATTTCACAACAGGCAAGAAATATTTATTTTTTCAGAAAGATAAAAAATGAATAAAAGAAAAAATGAGCCATCTTCTTCATTCATTCCTAATTAAAAAAAAAAAAAAGTAATTTCATTTACGAAGGTACAAGAATTCACAACTCATATCTCCACTTTCCAAAACTCAGCTTTTATAATTTTGTATCTATAACCATTAATGAAACTCCGCATTGTGGGGGTAAGGCTGCGTACATTCTGCCCTCTCTAGACCCTGTAATAGCAGGAGCCTCATGCAATGGGATGCCCTTTTTAACCTTTAATGAAACTCCACTTAACATATAAAGACGAAATTAACATATTACTCAAGAGAAAAGCTTCGCCTTATCAATATACTACCAGAAGCTATAGTTAAACTGAATTCCTAATTAGTAATCCAACTGTATGAAGTCAGATAATATCACACTCAGACCAGTCAGATAATATCAGACACTCAGACTAACTGAACAATGATAAATAAATAGACCATTACATATTAGAGGGCCTACCATTCATGAAAACTACAGAGTGATATACAGTGTAAAATAAATGCTCCAGAAGCATCATCCATGTACATAGAATTTTGACATCCTCAAACTGCAACATAGATGATTTGCTCATCCATTATCCCCTCTGCTTTCACAAGGTCTATGTAATGCAAAAACAGTTCTAATTAGGAATCTAGGCAGGAGAATAACCATGCACAAAAAATTCAGAATTTAAAACTGATATTTAACAGTAGGCTTTGATTAACCTGAACTCAAGGTGTAGAGAAAACCTGAAAACTGGAATGTTATCAAAGTTCTGAAGTGGGACAAAATTTTCAGTGTGCCAACTGCCATCTAGGGGGAACAATCATCTACTTATTCATAAGGGTGGATAACATCCATACTTATTAAAACATTGTAATATGTCTGGAAGAAGGAAGAAAAGGGAGAGAATTAAGACAAGCAACAAAACTGAGATATAGGGACCATTACCATATGTATAGAAGAAGAAGATTGATTGTGAATAAGCCCACTACATTACCATGACTGGAACACCACACACCAAGAATCCCATGTGTAAACTTAAATTTTGTATGTTCGAGGAGGTGCGATGTGATCATTAACTCAATATTTACTCTTTCTAGTAAGTAAATATTGCATTGAAGTTATGGGATGATTCGGTGTAGCGCATGTGCAGGTGCGGCTACTATATGATTAAATCTGGGTGGCTCATAGATCACTCGTTTATCCTCTCATCACGTCAAAAGATCCAACACTGCACAGCTCACCCGCCTTTTAGTAGTTGATCCTACGGTTGGAGGTGCAGCCGACCATGGGTGACATGCCCCATGTCACCACTTTAAATAGTGACATGCCTCATGTCACCATAAAAATCTCTATTTTAAATCTAACCATTGGATTGGCTTGAGAGCTTTCCAGATCAATGGTCCTAACTAATTTGGGCATTCTGAGTTCATTTAAAGGTGTTTTGAAGCCTCATTTGGCCTGTGTGCGTGAAAAAAAGATAAAATATAGAAAAGAAGGCATTGTGGGAAATCTAGGGCATGGAAAGCACACACCAAGTGATTTAAAAAATCCTCAATGAAGTTGAAGGTTTGTAGGGTGTTAAAAGAACAGTGTTAGCGGCGCATCGACTGTGAAGTTGACAACATTCTTTGAGCCACACTTCGAAGGTAACATTTCCATCAAAACTATCATTATTGAGAATACCTAGTAGGACAAGTGTTTGTGAAAAGTTTTGTTAGAAGCATTGCCTACATTGTTGGGAGGGAATTGTAATTTTCTTATCAAACTAGTAAATGTATTCTCTGGCAAGTTGGGACTTGACCGGAAAGGGGTTGTAACCCAAGCCTTTGTACTATCAAGGGTAGAAGTAGGTGTTGTGATACCTTAGTTGTTGTAGCAACTTAAACAAGAAAAGTATCGAGTAAATACGAAGACCATGAGGGGCATTACTCCGTGGACATAGCCCTTATATAATGTGGAGGTGAACCACGTAACTTTTGTATTGTTTTCTTGTGAATGTGGATGTTTGTAGAAGTATTGTGATTTTACAGAATGGGTATGCACATGTCGGTTGGCCTAGCCATACAGTGGTTGTGAGGTGACTGTGCATGCGCTTGTGTGGTTACAGGGCTCTTGTGCCCTGTAACAGCTCCATAAATAATCAGTATTTGAGAAAATTTAAGTAGACACTGATTTACCTCCCCCCCCCTCTCAGTGGAAGCCTAGAACTTCAATTGGTATCAGAGCAAGGGCTCAACCAAGTCTAATCAACAGTTGAGTGGTCAGAGGGACAGTGATGGCTTCAGATAGAGGACGTGGTAAAGTGCCCTAATTTGATGGAACAAATTTCACATTCTGGAAGAAGATAATGGAATATCACTTGAACTCCCTAGGGTATGAAATCTGGGAGTCTGTTGTTGTAGGTTACTCAGCATCTACTTCAAATTCCAGTCCTTCGATTGACCTAAAGGAGAGAAAAAAATATGTCAACAATCAGAAAGCGCTGAATGTCATATCTAGTGGATTGCCTGACTGGGAACTGGCTAAGGTAATGCAATGCACTTCTACTAAGAAGATGTGGGACAAACTAGTGAGCTTATATGAAGGAGATCCCAAGGTAAAAAAGGCCAAGCTTCAGATTTATAGAGGGCAGTTTAAAGCATTGAAGATGACCAATGATGAAGATATTACTGCCTATATAATCAGAGTGAACAATGTGGCAAACTCCATTAGATGTTTGGGTGAGGACATGTCAGAGTTTATTGTTGTCCAGAAAATCTTGAGATCTGTTCTACCTAGATATGACTCCAAAGTGTCAGCATTGGAGGAGACCACGGATCTTGATAAAGTGACACTGGATGAGATTCTAGGAACTCTCACAACATATGAGATGAGGATTGAGATTCCCCTCATGAAAGGAAAATCCATTGACAAAGAAGCAGCTTTCAAGGCAATGAAAATGCTAAGCATAAAGGAGAAACCTAATGAAGAAGGCGAGTTTGAGAATGAAGATCAGACAAATTTTGTCAAGAAACTTCCAAGAGGGAGAGGCAGATACAAAGGAAAATTGCCACTCAAGTGCTTTAACTGTAGAGCAATAGGACATTTTGCTTCCAAGTATCCTCTTAGAAAGAAAAATCTAAGTGACGAAGAAGAAGATGAACCTATTGAAAGAAGAAAACTCAAGAAGAAAGTTTCTTCAAATCTGAGAGATAGATGGAAGAGAAGAAGTCTCATCACCAAAAATGCCGAAGACATCTCAGAAGATTAAACAGATGATGATGTGGATGACAAGTGCAGTGAAGCACTCTTTATGGTTCAACTAGTTGAAGAAAAGGAGACTGAACCCATTCCTGTAAATGATGACAAAGATGAAGGTGAAATCAACTTTGAAGCTGAGCTCACATCTGCACTAGATGACCTTGATGATGAGAGAAGAAAGAACAAGAAGATCTCTAGATTTCTTAATATTAAAAAGGGTAAAAGACAGTTACCTCCCCTGTAACTTATCTTATTGACAGTTGACCCCCAAAGGTTTCAAAAAAGACAGTTACCTCCCCTAAATAACTATTAAAATCCAAATGACTCCACCTGCTAGGAATATTCCATTATATAGTAACGGTGGGAGTCCAATAGTTTGTTAAATACCAAACTACCCTTTTAGAGATATGAACTACCCATTTTACCCTTACTATTTAGGAAGGTTACTATTTTCCAGTCGAACGATTCCCTGATTCCTTGCTTGCTCACCACAGTCGAGCTCACTGTTATTTCGTTTTCCAAACCCTGAATCGTCGTCGTCTTCGAAGCTGTCCACCGTTGTAAATCCTTGAACATTGAAGCAGCTTATCATTCGAAATGTTTCCTCTGAAATCTTGAAGCAGTAAGGAGTTTTCGAAATGTTTCCGTTGAAATCTTGAAGCAGTTCCATCTTGTCGCTACAAGGAGCTTGAAGTTCCCATGTTCCTTCGAAATCTTGAAGCACAAACTACTGCAAATTCTTGAGAGATTTGACCACTTTAAATCTTGAAGCACAAACCGGTTTCAAGCATGAAACACTGACCGCTGTAAATCCTTAAGCACTGCCCACCATTCGAAACCCTACCTGCTGCTGCAAACATTGAAGCACTGAAGCACTGAAGCACTGTAAGGACTGTTTTTTAATTAACTTTTAATAAGTAGTAGGATGCTTCATCTTTGAAACCCCCAAATTTTGGGATCGTTTAATGTCGATTTTGATGTTCACAGTCTAACCCACCCGCCCCCATTTTTTATTGTTTTTAGTAATCTGGCCTGCGATTGGGGATTATTTAAACACAGTACTGTAAGATGAGAAGAAGAAGATGCCTCGCTGGTCGCTTAAAATACCTCTGCTTACAGTTATGTCCAACAGATCATCTCCGCCCCATAGGAAACATCGTGAGGTAGAATGAGAAGAAGATGAGATTATGATTTATTTTAGTTGGATATAAAAGGGTTATATTGGTCTTTTAACAGTAATAAGATTTAAAGTATGGATAAAAGGTTGAGGGTAGAGGTGTCCATAAAAAATTTAACTTTAACACCGTTAAAAATTGGGGCTATTTGGATTTTAATAGTTATTTAGGGGAGGTAACTATCTTTTTTGAAACCTTTGGGGGTCAACAGTCAATAAGGTAAGTTACAGGGGAGGTAACTGTCTTTTACCCTATTAAAAATGAAGAAGTAAGTGTTTTGATTGGAAAACTTGAAGAAAGCAAAAAGACTACCAATGAGTTAGATGAACAATTATCCTTGAAAGTGATAGAAAATAATACATTGATAGAGAAAATTTTCTCTCTTAAATTACAACTTGAGGAACAAGAATTGAAGATTAAGAATTTCTTTGTTTTAGAAGAAGAACTCATTAAACTGAAAGAAGTTCAGAAAATGATGAAAGCTGAATCTCCGTTACCTATAGAAAATTTGGAGGGACCACAAGCAGAGAGGAGTAGGGCACTTGATGAGATACTTAGTGTTCAGAGACTGGCAGGAACAAAGTATGGTTTAGGTTTCATACTAGAATCATTACAACAAGAAATGGCCAGAAAAAGTAAAGGTGGAGTAGCTGAAAATAGAACTCCTGTAACACAAAAGCAGAAAGGAAAGCAAGTGATATTTGCTCAGAGAGGTAGTACCATTGGCACAAGAAGAAGATCTATGTAGGCACAAACACAGGGGGAGCAGAGTACAGTCAGGGAAAACAGACAAGGCTCTGCAGTCAGTAAACAAAGATCAACTAGAATTGAGCAGAATGGTGATTACATTGGAAAACAGAAAGCACCAGTGAAACAAAGTACATTCTTTCCAGGTTATTGCTTTTGTTGCAACACATATGGGCACAAGTTGTTGACTTGTAAATTCAAAAACAAGCAGATGAACTTTGCCAGCAGAAACTCTTTTGCACCACTGATGAGCAAAGACATTGAGTGTATAAATATGGTTATCTTGGGCACATTGCAAGAGAGTGTATGGAAATTCTTACTGTACAAAGACAACCTGTTAGAGAAGTAAAACAGACAGATCCTAAAGTACAAAGCACTATGAAAACTAGGGCTGTACCTAGAAGAAAGCTACAAAACAAAATCGTTTGGGTTGAGAAAGACAGTTATGATGTTGAAGAGTTCTCTTTTGTTGTTCAGACAGCTCTCAAAGCCCAAAACAAGTCAGTTCCTTGGATCCTTGATAGTGGTTGTTCAAGTCACATGACAGGTGACAAAGATAAATTTATTGAGCTCAACCAATATGATGGTGGAAGTGTAAAATTTGGCAACAGTGAGTGTGCCAAGATAGTTGGAAGTGGAAGGGTAAATACAGTTGATGTGCTATATGTGAATGGCCTAAAACATAATTTGCTAAGTGTTAGTCAAATATGTGATAAAGGCCATAATGTTGTCTTCAACAAATCTGGTTTTGAAGTGAGTCATGCAGACAATGGAAAAGTCATCGCTTCAGGGTTAAGGACAACTGGAAATTTGTATACATTGTCAAAAAGTGTTGATGGATCTTGTCTGCTTGGACAAGATGATGAACAATGGTTGTGGCATAGAGACTGGGACACATTGGTTTTGACAATCTTGTCAAAATTAGCTCAAAGAATGTTGTGAGAGACATTCCCCAGATGAGGAAGCCAACCAATCCTATATGTTCATCTTGTCACAAGGGAAAACAGACAAGAGTCACTTTCAAGCCCAAGAAGTACTACTCGAGTGAGCCACTTGAACTAGTGCATATAGACTTGTGTGGACTTACCAGGACTCAGGGCATAAATGGTGAGAAGTACTTTATATTGTTCATTGATGACTACACCAGAATGACTTGGATAAACTTCTTGAGACATAAATCTGAGGCACTTGAGAGATTCAAAAACTTCAAAAATTGGGTTGAAAATGAAATAGGAAGAAAAATCAAATGCTTGAGATCTGATAAAGGTGGTAAGTTCTCATGGTCTGATTTTGATGAGTTTTGTTTTGAGCATGGCATCAGAAGACAAACATCTACCGCAAGAACACCTCAACAAAATGGTGTTGCAGAGAGAAAGAATTAAAAAAGTTCAGGAAATGGCCAGAACAATGCTTTGTGAGAAAAACCTTAGGGAAGATATACTGGAAGGAAGCAGTGTAGACAGCAGTTCATATTCAGAATAGATGCATGCTCCGGCCACATGAAGAGAAGACACCTTATGAACTTTGGTTCAAGAAAAAGGCAACTGCAAAATATTTTAGGATTTTTGAAAGTAAATGCTACATCAAGAACACAAAAAAGAACTTGGGGAAATTTGATGAGAGGGCAGATGAAGGTATCTTCTTGGGATACTCTACTAAGAGAAAAGCCTATAAATGCTACAATAAAAGGTTTGAAAAGATTATAGAAAGTGCTGATGTGAGGTTTGATAAAATGGGCTCCAGTGATCTGGGTGATGTAACTGTTGAATATCCTATTGAGGAAGATGTTCATGTTGAAAGTGACAGTGAACAAGGCAAATCAGATGCAGTGGAACAGAAGTTTGATTCTGAGAATGAACAAGTTGAAAGGAGACACATGCCATCTAGAACAGAGAGGAATCATCCACAGAGTCAAATTCTTGGTGATCCAGACAAAATGATTTAAACAAGGAGAATGAAGACATGTGCTTATTCTCTTATGTCACAAGTTGAACCCAAAACAATTGATGAAGCATGCAAAGATGAATGTTGGGTAAAAGCTATGAATGAAGAACTTGATCAGATTGAGAAAAATGACACATGCATATTAGTTCCAAGACCAAGTAGCAAAAATGTCATTGGTACAAAATGGGTGTTCAGAAATAAACTTAATGAAGATGGTCAAGTGATGAGAAATAAAGCCAGATTCTTGCAATACGCACAAGTTGAAGATATAGATTTTGAAGAGACTTTTGCACCAGTGGCTAGGTTGGAAGCTATCAGAATCTTTCTTGCATTGTCAGTTTATCACAGTTTCAAGGTTTATCAGATGAATGTAAAATCAGCATTCTTAAATGGCAACCTTGAAGAAGAAGTGTACATTGAACAATTAGATGGATTTCAGTTGTGTGGAGATCCTACCATAGTGTGCAAGTTAAAGAAAACACTATATGGATTGAAGCAGACACCTAGAGCATGGTATTCCAGACTGGATGTGTATCTGAGTCAGTTGGGTTTCAAAAAGGGCATGGTTGACAGTAATCTCTACATTAAAGCAGTTGAAGGAACACATATCATAGTGGTTGTGTTTGTAGATGACATCATTTTTGGCAGCCACAGAGATAAGTTGTGTCAAGACTTCGCTGAGAGGATGCAAAGAGAGTTTGAGATGAGCATGCTTGGAGAATTATCTTTCTTTCTGGGTTTACAGATTCAACAGTTGAGAGAGGGAATCTTCATTTCACAAGCCAAGTATTTGAAGGAAATGTTGAAGAAATTTACAATGGATGATTGCAAGCCTATAACCACTCCTATGGTGACAGGTTGCAATCTAAGTAAGGAAAATGACTCACCCTCTATTGATCACACTCTATATAGGTCTATGATTGGTAGTCTATTGTACTTAACGGCATCTAGACCAGATATTCTACAGTCAGTCTGTATGGTAGCCAGATTTCAGGCAAATCCTAAGGAAAGTCATGTTGAAGCTGTGAAGAGAATTTTTAGGTACCTCAAAGGCACTCCAGACCTTATGGTATCCTAAAAGTACTTCTTTTGACTTGGTGGCATATTCAAATGCAGATTGGGCAGGTTGAATGGAGGTGAGAAAAAGCACTAGTGGTGGTGCATTTTTTCTGGACAGCAGTTTGGTTTCCTAGCACAGCAAAAAGCAAGAGTCAGTGTCTCTATCTACATCAGAAGCAGAGTATATTGCAGTAGCTACTTCTTGCTTACAGGTGCTTTGGATGAAGCAAATGTTGAGAGACTTGAATGAAGCACAGGAACAGCCTGTGGTTATCTATTGTGACAACACTAGTGCCATTAATATCTCTAAAAAACCTGTCATTCATTCCAGAATGAAGCATATCTCCATTAAATATCATTTTCTGAAAGAGAAGGTCAATAAGGAGAGATTAGGCTGCACTATGTTCCTACAACAGAACAAATAGCAGATATTTTCACAAAACCTCTTCCTCGAGAAATTTTTGAGAAATTGAGGGCATTGATGGGTGTGATTTCACTCCCTAAGAAATATGGTGCTTAAAGTAAGGGGGAGCTTCGCTATTTGTCACATAGGATTGGAAGATGCGGTGGGCACTCCTATGTGATGGCACCCCTTTGTTGTTGTTGTCAAAGGGGGAGAGATGATGTTTGAGTGTTGCCAACAATTTCAAAGGGGGAGATTATTGGACTATATATTGTAATTGTTGGCAAATAACCAACTATGATGAGAGAGAAAATAAAGAGAGAGAGAGAATATAGAGAGAGAGTATGGATCTTATTATGGGTCCCACCAATGAAGTGGACAACATGCAATGTGATGATATGGAGAAAGAAGAAAGAGAGCAAATAATGATAGAGAAAATGATGAGAGATGGAGGAGAGAGAATCTGAAGAGAGAGAAAGTGATAAGGTGGTACACGGTGCTACATGGCAACATGGTGTCACATGGCACGCCACAAGGCCATGTCGCAAGCAACCATGCCGCAAGGACCATACGGCACAACCATGGTGTCAGCCATGCCGCAAGCAACAAAGGCCAGCAAGGCCCATGCCGCAAGCAGCCATGCCACAAGGACCATGCCGCACAACCATGGTGTCAGCCATGCCGCAAGCAACAAAGGCCAGCAAGGCCCATGCCGCAAGCAGACATGCCGCAAGGACCATGCCGCACAGCCATGGTGTCATGCTACAAGGCACATGGCCTATTGCACCGCCCCCACATTGATGGCTGAGACTTGAGTTTTTCAGAAAATCGACTAAGTGTCGATACCTTCATCATGTGTTCGATGATAATCCAGGAGAGAGAAAACTCTACTGGAAGTTTTCATCTGTTAATACTTTTTAACACTTTTGCACTTTCTTGACAAGTTACAGAGGTCATTTAATGTATTGTGAGGGGCATTTTGGGTATTAGAGAAAAGTCAGATCTGAAGTCAAGGGTGTGAAAGAGGTTTTATGACAGATATGTTGATCTGATGGCCTAGATCAATGCACAAGAAGGGCGTTAACACGTATTTGCGTCAGATCCACCCGCGACTAATTCTATTGGGCGCGGCAAGTTTATATCATGGTTCTTATTGCATTGAAGTTATGGGATGATTCGGTGTAGCGCATGTGCAGGTGCGGCTACTATATGATTCAATCTGGGTGGCTCACAGATCACTCGTTTATCCTCTCATCACGTCAAAAGATCTAACGCTGCACAGCTCACCCACCTTTTAGAAGTTGATCCTACGGTTGGAGGTGCAGCCGACCATGGGTGACATGCTGCATGTCACCACTTTAAATAGTGACATGCCACATGTCACCATAAAAATCTCTATTTTAAATCTAACCATTGGATTGGTTTGAGAGCTTTTCAGATCAATGGTCCTAACTAATTTGGACATTCTGAGTTCATTTAAAGGTGTTTTGAAGCCTCATTTGGCTTGTGTGTGTGAAAAAAAGATAAAATATAGAAAAGAAGGCATTGTGGAAAATCTAGGGCATGGAAAGCACAGACCAAGTGGTTTAAAAAATCCTCAATGAAGTTGGAGGTTTGTAGGGTGTTAAAAGAGCAGTGTTAGCGGCACATCAGCAGTAAAGTTGACTACATTCTTTGAGCCACGTTTCGAAGGTAACATTTCCATCAAAACTATCATTATTGAGAATACCTAGTAGGACAAGTGTTTGTGAAAAGTTTTGTTAGAAGCATTGCCTACATTGTTGGGAGGGAATTGTAATTTTCTTATCAAACTATTAAATGTATTCTCCGGCAAGTTGGGACTTGACCTGAAAGGGGTTGTAACCCAAACCTTTGTACTATCAAGGGTAGAAGTAGGTGTTGTGACACCTTAGTTGTTGTAGCAATTTAAACAAGAAAATATCGAGTAAATACGAAGCCCAAGAGGGATATTACTCCGTGGACGTAGTCCTCACATAATGTGGAGGTGAACCACGTAACTTGTGTGTTGTTTTCTTGTGAATGTGGATGCTTGTAGAAGTGTTGTGGTTTTGTAGAATGGGTATACACATGTCGGTTGGCCTAGCCACACAGTGGTTGTGAGGTGACTGTGCATGCGCTTGTGTGGTTATAGGGTTCTTGTAATAGCTCCATAAACAACCAGTATTTGAGAAAATTTAAATAGACACTGATTCACCCTCCCTCTCAGTGAAAGCCTAGAACTTGAGAGACTATCCAATTAAGCTGCTCTTGTGGTCCTCATAATGGGAAAGAGAAACAAATAAGAAGACTTTGGAGTTGGATGCAAAAATGACCAACAAATTCCAAATTTGCACTCAAAGCGCTGTTTGCGTTCTCGAAAAATGGAACTCTTATATTTTAATCTTAATTTAATCTAGAAGAGTGGACCACCCTATTATTGAGGCTTACAGCCTTACACGCATGGGTCTAAGGTATCGTTATCACATCCATCCATTTGTATCAGTTATGGACATAGTCGATCCTGATCCAATCTCTTTTTCAGGATTATTATATATGGTATATATCGGTCACATGTCAGTTTTTTTTACTGAATCTGTACATCATATCTGATATCAACATGCTTTAGAACCTTTATTCTTACAGTCATTCTCTCTTCCTTTTTTCGACTAGAAGCATCTCAACTAATGATGCTACACGAGAGAGATTTTCATTTCACCCTTCTAGTGTCTGGATACAGATTCCACGCAACCTACTAACACACTTAATTTTTACAGCTACTAACTAAATATTTTAATGTGGTGGCTTTCAAAAAAGTTCATGCATGCATGGGTCTCATTCTATAGCAAGTTGCAAATTAAAGGGTTCCTAATCCCTATAAGTTGCTTAAAATATACTAACTATAGTATAGCCTTTTCATATATCAATCAAGCATTCAAGCTTTAGATTATTTTTTTCCTTGTTTTAAAAATTTTAATGGCCTCTTTCTCAAATAGCTGCTGTTGTTAAATCCTAATCACTGGTATTATTCTTTGAACCTAATAATTTTTAAAATTTTTTATTCTCTAATTTCTCACATGTTTTAAATACATGCATTAACATATTTTATATTCCAATCTCAAAGCCTTCCTATTATAATATTTTGATTGTTTGTATTGATGATGGCCTGATCTTTTGCATGCACTCTGGCTAGCTTTGCAAGCCAGTGAGCTTATTTCTCTCCATACAAATCCAATATATCTTTTTTGTTCAAACTCTATGGATATCAAGGTTCAATGTATGTATTGGTATCGAACAGGATATATGCGGATGCCAAAATCAAACTAATATTAATATCGATACGGATCGATGGTACAATCAATGCATGAGTGACATGTGGTTGATACAATTAAAAATAATTAAAAAAATCGGTATCATCCTCGATCAAAACCGATATGAATACTAAACAAATGGTGGAGATGAGTAAAAAATTTACTTTTTTCAATCAATATGTGGAGATGAGTAGGCGTCGAAAAAAAAAATACAATTTATAGTTAAGCATGATCCAAGCCACAATCATAGTCGGTCAAAGTCTCATGAAGACTCACTTGTGTCTATATATAGCAAAGAAAACGAAAGAATCTATCCCCACTTGATCTATAAATGGAAATAAAATCAAACAAAACTTCAAAATACATATAGTGAAAAAAACAAAGGAACCCCACCCACTTGATTTATATATGGAGATAAAGTCAAACAAATCAATTTCATATTTTGACTAATGAAACATTATTGGAGACGCATTATAAGATTTTAGTTTATACGTTAAGGATTACCATATTGTCTTCATACTAAGCATCTCACTACCTTCCATGTGGTCATGATTTGATTATGAATTTTTAATTTGAGGAATTCAACTCATGGAAGTTAAAAAATAAAAACCACTTTGAGCCCACATTTGAATTTGTCTTGCATGAATGCCTATTTGAGGTTCAGTTTGAAATGACTACATCAATGCTAACTCAGACTGACTGATAAAAAAGATGCATGGGTTGAAGTTTGATGGGAGTTTAGTCTCCCACCGTTTAACAAATATCTGTGAATTTATCTGTTTATTAGCTCGAATTTTTTAGATGAAAACTTTATATAGTATTAAAGTACTAGCTGGTTTTCACTGTTTGCAATCCCTATATATCTGTAATATATACTACACATGTGGGTGAGTGATGTGAGTTTATTTCTACACTGGGTGCCAAATAGTTTTTAGCTCCCCTTATACACCTGGGAGTCCCTCCACCCAAAAGATACTCTATTCAAATTGATTCCGAATAATTTTGGGATGATTTAAATTGGAATTGATGTAGACCAGTCCATACCTAATTCTGAGTTTTTAAACCATGGCCCTTAGTCCAAACTCTAGCTGGTTTGAGCCTTATTTAGTTTAATTAAAGTTTCCCTTAAGTTGTAACTTAACTCACCCCAAATTTAATGAGAGCTAAAGCCCATATGTGTGAGAAAATAGTTCACCTTTAACGTATATGATGATTTATGTCGTAATTTCACGCTGCATTTGCTATGCCTTTTCTGGAATGCAGTCTAAGTTAAGAACACATTTTTGAGACAACAAAATATTGTTTGCTATGATTCTCTTTTTGGATCATGAAATGGTTTAGAGAAATATACACTCCATTCTTGCTTTTAGTTCATTATTCATTTTTTGAATCTAGAACGAAAATGTTTTACTCATTAGCCTAATTTTTATTTTATGTTAGGAATACATTCTCTTTTATGAGAATATATTTCTAAGAATACATTCCTATAATACATACCAAACACAACTTTAAATTGTTAAACACTCAGCCCCAAATTTGGGTTCTCAGCCTAGAATTCTTACTAAACAACCTGGTAAAAAGGTATGAAGGAAAGTATCAAAAGGAAATTAATAAATAATAGGAGAGGGATCTACTCGCTTACGGGGATATATATAAGTGGAACCTTATACCCTGGCAAAGAAAACGGGAGTACATAAAGGATCAATAACCGATATCTTGGAGGAGAGAGAAAAGGAACCGGATTTTAAAAAAGAAAGAGGCAAAAATAGAAGTACTTCCTTTTCTCATAAATTATTTAGTTCAACAAATTATTTATTGGAAGTTCTTATCTAAACATTGTTCAATTTTGGTACCACAAACTTTTCTTTTGAACCAAGGTCAGTCGACTGACTACTCTTTCGACGAATCTTTCAAGAAATGTGTTGGCAAAGACTGATACAAAATAACAGTAGATGACTTGCCATACAGAATAACCAGACATGGATTTTCGTGGTACGATCTGATTGAATAAACCTTACAAAATGAATACTCAACTGCTTGTGAACCACCAAATACTGATTTATTCAATGTTGTTCAATTACTTGTTTCCCCACAAATGCAATGTAATCATTGGATTAAATAATAATAATATCTCCTAACATACCAAAACTAACAATCACCATCAAATTATAAATACACAAAATAATTTCAGAGAAAAAAAGACATGATTTGGTATCATTTTTTTTTTTTTTTGGTATCATCACATTTTATCTATATCCATACATTGGATCCGGCCACTAACATACCAAAAAAGAGAAGCTCAAGTTGTTTTTTTATTTTATTTTAAATTTGAATTGAAAGAAAGGAGATTGATCTCATCAGACAAAGAATGACCCCACTTTGCCCAAGTTGCCCAAAGTAGCTATAGCTACCACGCACCATATTGTAACAATACAATCTATGAAGAGTAGGGTTTTGTTGCAAACACCCACTTGGTTAGATAATTGGTATTTGTTTGGTAAAACATAGGTTGGGAGATATGCCTTGAATTTAAGTCTCGTATCTTTTGTGGCTATCCTTTTCATTAATATAATATAGAATAGAAATGATTAAAAAAAAATTAGAACTTTGCTTTTGAACAGTGGAGAGAGATAAGGTTCCACTTGAAGACAAAACAGGTAGGACTTTTTCCTTCCACTAAAGCCACTGGTTAAGTAGTAAGAAAGAAGTACTTTTCATGGGGTCTACCCTAAAGAAAGAAAGCCTTGTATGAGATTTTTATTTAATTAATTGGCATTTAGTTATTTGAACACGAGGGTTTTTTTTTGGTTGGATAGATTTTTTATTTTATTTTTATGGATTAATTTCAGCTATCCCCTATTATAGTTTCAAAACATCACCTACCACCCACACCTTTCAAAAAACATCAATTACACCCAAGTAACTGACGGAGGAAACGGAAATCAGCATTACACATTTTTACCCTTCTTTTTCCTTTCCTCTCTCCCTTCCTCATCTTCTCCTACCCAAATGGAGATTCGTACTCCAGAGGTTTAGATATCGTACTCAAATGGAGATTTGTACTCAAATGGAGATTCGTACTCAGAGGAAATGTTAAAAGACGGTTTAGATCTGAGAAACCAGAGATTGTTGGGATATATGGGTTGATGTTTCGTACTCTAGAGGTTTCACCATTTCAAGCCCTTTCATCTGATCTGAAGTTTTTAACGGCCGTAGTCTCGTAATCCGAGCATGGGGTATGCGGGTCGACGTCTCATGCTCCACGGCTTTCACCGGTTTAAGCTCTTCCACTTGATCTGAAGTTTCTAAACAATTTGCGGTCTCGGTGGTCGAAGTCTTCAACGTATGTGATTCCCGCTCGAACGGAACTGTTCAAGAATTCCGAGCTTGAGAATCGCCCAAAACTCCGAATCTCGGACGCCTAAAGATCACCAATTGTTTCATCTTTGGTGCTCCCATCGCCTACCTTCGAAAACCTATTAATCCTCTCTGCAAATCGTCCATAACCCTTTGGGAAATCCCGCTTGACAACCACATTCCTCCGCTTATACTTCAGAGAATCACCATTGGCATGGCCGTTCTCCAATGGACGTTTATTCAACGTCTCTCCAGTCGTAACACTATTTATTGACATACCAATTCTCACTGATTCTGTAGATTTCTCAACTTCCGCGAACCGATTATTTTTGTGTTTTGTGTTAGGATTCACACCGTTTGGTAATGTCGATGGCATTAGACGACATGCGCTTCGTGGGATTCACTCCGCCAGTAGATAAAACTCTTTGATCTTTTTCTATTCAAATTCGGTTCGCTCATTGCCGCAAGCCAAAGCTTCGTTGCGCCATCGTCGGGGAAGAAAAGGCTTGCATCGTCGTCGGCGAAGATAATCGGAGAAGAAAGGGTAGATCTAGAGAAGAAAAAGAAACATGATTTAGATTTGGGGTTTTACCCTCTTTAAGTGAAGGAGGGTAAAACTGTCTTTTAACATTTTCTTAAGGGCATTATTGTCCATTTTAAAATCAATTTTGGGTGACATTAGCAACTAACGGAATTCGTTTAATGGAGTGGATCTATTTGATTAACGGTGGTAAACGTTTGGGTGGTAGTTGATGTTTTTTGAAAGATGTGGGTGGTAGGTGATGTTTCGAAACTATTTTGGGGGGTAGCTGAAATTTATTCTATTTTTATTTTTATTTTATCTTAGATGGTATTCAATTATTCTTGTTTGATCTATAGCTACACCATAGCAGTAGCTGCTCTTCATTTAGAATATCATGTGATGTGGAATGGTGGATGTTACGATCCCATATTAGTCTTATAGGAAATTATTAATTCTACATTGATCTCGTAAGGGATTTAGTGTCGATTGATATAGTCTTAAGTTCCCTCACCTTATGAGTCTATTTTTAGGGACAAGTTCTCTCAGAGTTTGTATTACTATAAGAACAATCATTCTGTTGATCACAGGTTGACACTGAGAGGGGGGGGGGGGGTGAATCAGTGTCTTCAAAATTCTTTCCAAATTATTCCTTGAAGACCAATACTTCTTTTGATCTGATGCTTTACTCACTAAGCACAACCACACTATCACTGACTATAATTGTCACATACACAGTCGTATGCACAACCACCTCACTACCACAAAGTGACTAGGTCTACCATGTTGTGCATACCCATCCTGCAGGCCATTCTACGCACTTCACAATATACAGATAATCACATTTACAAGGCATCCACAACACAGAGGTATACGTGGTTCACCACCATAGTGTGTGATGGCTAGTCCACGGAGTAATTCCCTACAGGCTCCGTATATACTCAACACTCAACTTTTAGCTGACTACACAGCAGGGAGTACATACACCCAGTTTACCCAGCATAAAATCAGGAGGGCACAGATGTGCTAATAATTCAGGTACTGAAGTACCAGTGCTCAGCACTCACTGCACACACAACACTTAACCCGCACCCACGGGAAGCAGACAATATACTTTTTGGGCTTATATCAATGCCCTACAATTTAATCCCCACTAGCTAGGCATTCATGATTTATCACCTACAACTAGCATACATTGAGTACAAGAAATAAACAATTAATTCATACAAGGTTAAGAAGCTTACAACCCTTGTCTGGCATTTTTTGGTACTCTGGGAGGACTCTGGGATGTCTCTGTGAAGCCTGGCATACACCTCAGGTCCACTGGAATCTTTGATGAACAATTCTAACACCAAACCCTAGCCTCCCTTTCCATTTCACTTCCCCCTTTTCTTCAAAACATCAATACACCATTCAGTACTTCCAACGGCTCACTGCAGTCTCCATTTTCTTCCTTGACATTTTAACAAACACTTTGAGTGCATGCCTTTCCTTCTTTTTTTCTCCCTTAGGGTTTTCACAAACTCAACATGGCCTTCTGGCTTTTCATAGGCACATTCAAGCTCTCACAGCTCCTGTTTAATTGCATACTTTCACTCTAAGCTTTCATTCATAGCAAATGCCATTGTAGCTCTCATTGAAGCTTCAAACAACAATTATTTCTCCCAAACCCTCATACAAGATCTTCAATATAGCTTAATAGAGTCCAGTTGAATCCATGAAAGGTTAGTAATCAAAAAACAAGCATTGAACACTCACATACCTTCAAGAGAAGGTTTTCCCCCAAAAACCCGAGCCTCCACACTGTTCATCGTCCTTTTTCTCTAGTTTTTCGTTCTCATTAGATAGGAAATTCGAACACGAGCTCGGAGCACTTTGGATCGTCCGATTTGGACTCCGGATGGCCGAGATATGGCCGTTACAGTTTCGGCCAGTGAAAATATAAGAAATGGAATCTTTTGGAGAACATTTCGTGCACCGCGCTACACAATAGCGCCGCCTGTCAGTGCGTTGTCGAGTTATGATTGGGCGGAGGGAGAATCTTCTATATCGGCCGCTGGATCAATCTGAAAAAGGCGGGATTCAATATAGGCCTTCCGATTAGCACAATTTGCGTCAGTTTTGATCGGCGCTGATGAGGACCATTGGATAGAGATCTGAGCCGCCATCGTACCCTGAGCGCATCTCACCTGATCAGAATAACTCTTTCATGCGATGCGGTCTACGGCTTTAACTTACATCCAGCGACTCAGGGGAGCCGCGATAGAATCTTGACGCAACCGACGATGTACACCTGATCCCGCATCTTTATTGACCATCCGATGAGGATCTTGATGGTGTGGCTCCATCCTGGCCATGGATCAAGAATATTCTTCTTATAATATGCCCAAAATACCCCTCTAATGTCTAGTGAGCTCACTCTCTCTCCTAAAATTTTGTCGAGCAACTGGCGGGCACCACCGATGCTTGTGCGAGGCCTGTGCGCGCGGCTGCGGGCCTGTGGCATGGGGAGCTTGCGGGTGCTGGCTGGTGGCATGGCATGCTGCCTGCTGCGGGCCTGCTGGCTTGCGGCAAGGCATGCCATTGCGAGCCAGCATGCGCGACGAGCATGCCTGACCTTCTTGCGTGGGTGGGCTGCCTTCTTTGCGCTTCTTGCCGCCGCGCCGGCTGGCGTGGCTTGCATATGGCTTGGCCCCCGGTGGCCATGGTGCTGCGGTGCCATGCGCGCCGGCTGGGCTGGCTGCCTTGGCCCCTCGGCCAGGCTGGCTGCCATGGTAGCATGCCACCTATGTACAGTGGGTCCCGCCCATAGATTTCTCTCTCCTCTTTCTCTCTCCTCTTCCTCTCTCTTCTGATTCTCTCTCTTCCTTCTCTCTCTTCTGATTCTCTCCATTCTTCATGCTTCAGAAGGTGTCCAACACAGTGATTAACACTGTCACATCACCTGTAACACTGTCACATCGCCTGTATCACTATCAGCTTGCATGTGGGGTCCACACTCTCTCTCTTCTTGCTAAACCAAGAATGGGACCCACTCTGGGACCCATACTTTCTCACCTTTTTCTCTCTCATCTTTCTATCAGCATGTTGCTTATGTCGGTACTGTCCACATCACCGATGGGGGCCACACACATTCGTCACCGTTGAAACCGTTGTTGCCCGGGCCAACTCGGTGCATACCTTCTCAATCACTCTCTAGAAGCCGTAGAATCTTGTAGAACATGCCAAAGGCTTCCTCGACTCTGCCACTTGCACAAACACTATCTCTCCTCATTTCTCTCACTGTAAGCTCGTCAACACTGCTCACATCAGCCAAGTTGCCAACAATGACAACACATGGCCAACACATTCCTCATACCTTATGAAAGAGCGATATGGTGCTAGAGTGGAGCCATAAAAAAGGAACTATTTGCAAGATATATTGGCAGGTTTGAATCCTCTCCAGCCGGCCAGTCTGTCCAGCCTAGATCTGATGGGCTGGGATCATTCGATGCATATCAATACATCGGTATGTGCGTCAAGTGATTCCAACATGTCTGATCTTGGCTGGATGGGTTGGCCGACTTTGCATGAAAGACATTTCTATAGTAAGTTGCAGAAGGGCTGATGTGGCTAGTAAAGATAAGTTGACATTTGAGGATTGGGTCAAGCCATTCTCAGATCCTCATTATGATTGTGTTATCATCATATTCAGATAATTTGGTGGGTACCGGTTTGCCTGATTTCACAACTTAACAAGTCATTTTTGGATCTGGGTTCCAATATTTTGCTCTCTAATCAATAATCAAATTGGGCTTGGGCACATGGACTCTTTTCTTAATGTGGAAACTATCTAGGCCTAATTTAGTTTCATTGATGTGAGGGTGTCAAAACTTGGCCCAAATCGAAAACCAAATCCAACTCAGCCCGGTCCAACGAGAACGAATCCCTATTGGTCCTATTTCGGTCTGAGGTTGGGAAAGTTATTGGTCTCGGTCTGATCCTGTCTAGCCCAATGAGCAACCAAAAATTCGATCACCAATTTTTTCATAGTTAACAATCTAAAAATCTTAGAATAATATTGTTTTGTTTTATAGGGATAATCTCTGTATCACCAATGGTGGTGTTTTTGAGTCAGCACCATCTCTTTTCTACCCATTGGAATAGCGACGTGGCACAGGTTTGGAGAGGGGTAAAGATTGTAAATAAACACTAATATAATGAAATGAAAATTCAAATTTGAAAGGTTAAGTAGTGGTATGCCCGAAAGTAGGGCTGTCAATTTTGGGACCGAATTGGTAATCGAGACCGATATAGCCCGAATTAACTCAAAACTGACCTTGACTGAACTGTTATTAGACATCTTTTGGGTTGAGGTATGGCATTCTACTGGCCAGGTCCTGATCTAGTCCAGGCTAGCCCAAAATTGGCCATAAAAAGTGGACCGATGAGCCCGAACCAAACCCGTTTAGACCGAATATTAAACCCTAGCATCACTACTTCAGCCTTCTAAATGGTCATAACGGGTTTCCTACCAGGCTTTCAACCCGAACCAACCTGATAACAACCCGATAAGTTAAGCCTGATAACAACTTTGAAACCGGACCGACACGTTAATTAATGTGCAAAGTGCCGCCCACCGAGCTAACTTCTTAATGCACATGTTTGAGTTAGGGCCTATAAAACCCGACATCGATTTGGCCTAGATCTTAACCAGCTCAAACCAGCCCGGTGACACCCCTACATAAAAGAAATTGTGTATTGCATATAACATGACTAAGAACATAACTGTGGTAATTTACCAAAAAAAAACATAATTGTGATCATTCAATTGACTACTCAATCATAACTACAATTGATTTTCAGATGGGAGACTTACCTAAAAGACGTATATTAACGGAAAACATAGATATTCTGAACAGAGTGACTTGGACCATCCTAATTGGTTATCTAACAAGTATGGGGATTTTTTTGTCGTTCTTTTGGCCATGTTCCAGAACTAGTCTGAAAACACTGTTCTAACCAGTTTGCTGTTTGGTAACATTTGTCCTAGAACATTTTTTTTTTCAAATGATTAAAATATTACAGAAATAGCACCAAACTAATAAATTTTTTCAAATTTATATTAATGCCATTTAATTATACAAATATGAAAATTTGTTTTAAGAAACCATTTTCCAATATTAAACATATATTTTTTTAATTGTCTGACTTAAAATATAAAATATTTACCCTAATCGTAAAACGTAAATGATCAAAATGGTTAACATAGGTACCCATACGTACAAACAAGAAAAATTAGAATATCCAGCAGAAAATATTATCAAAATACCATCTCTCCTTGTCTCCAATAACATACTAGAGCTTGCATGTTGATTTCCGTCATATTGATCTATAATAAGTATTTCATAATAAATGTAAAAATCTATATATAAATATATATACTAATAGATTTAATAAAAATCATAAATTTAAAATTAGTAACAAAACAAAAGTTTAAAATGACAAATAAAAAACAAAGTTGCCTCACATAAAATCATAATAGATTAAAAAAAACAGAAAAGTAACTGTTAGGTTACACAATTTCTTGTATTCCATGATATCTAGCTAGTTGATTTGCAATTCTTTTTCTAATGAAAGTCATCTCTCTTGATCTTTCTTGCCAAGGATCGTAGTTTCAGTTTCGTGCCTGGTTGCAGCCAGGCCAGAAACCGAAATTTCGATGGTTTCGGCCGAAATTTTAGAGAAATTTCAGTGGCTATAAAACATGTTTTTTGAATTCAATTTTATCATGTAATACAATTTTTACCTCTATAACATATCTATTGAATCATTTGTACAAAAACAACATTGTAAATGGTAATTCTATGTCAACACTATAACATGGTAACGTAAGCAAACATTGAAAAGGATAGTAACTTAAAAACTAAAGAAGAAACAAACTTTAATGTTCAATGTTCAAAAACATTCCAAAACACTAACTTTAATATTCAGATTACACAAAATAAAGAAGTCCACTAAAATGAATCAAATCCAAGACGAGTGTCTAAGTACATCTAATCCCGGACCCTGATACCATTACTGTTGTCGATAACGGTTCTTTGATTGCATCACATACGTATCCCACGTCATAATCTGGGACCATCTATCCTCTACCAGTGTGCATACCATGGTTCTCATCTTGTGTGGAACCAGGATACTAACTCTCCCCCGTGAATCTGATGGGATTTGGCTGTGGCTCGGGTTGCCTCTCCATGTCATGTTCCATCTTCCTTAATGTTGCACTTCTACTACCACCTGTACCACCATCACCACCTACACCACAAAGAGAAGTGCTTGAAAGTGTGTGTTGGCCATTGTGAGATGTGTGCAAGTGATGAAACCACAAAGAGAAGGGCTTGAAGGTGTGGGGAAGTTTTCAAGACAAAATGGTGCTCTAAGTAGCCATTCATTGAAGCTCACTCATGCTCCAGGAGATGGCATAAAATATAAATGTTAAAGATTTCACAACAGGCAAGAAATATTTATTTTTTCAGAAAGATAAAAAATGAATAAAAGAAAAAATGAGCCATCTTCTTCATTCATTCCTAATTAAAAAAAAAAAGTAATTTCATTTACAAAGGTACAAGAATTCACAACTCATATCTCCACTTTCCAAAACTCAGCTTTTATAATTTTGTATCTATTACCATTAATGAAACTCCACATTGTGGGGGTAAGGCTGCGTACATTCTGCCCTCCCTAGACCCTGTAATAGCAGGAGCCTCATGCACTGGGATGCCCTTTTTAACCATTAATGAAACTCCACTTAACATATAAAGATGAAATTAATATATTACTCGAGAGAAAAGCTTCGACTTATCAATATACTACCAGAAGCTATAGTTAAACTGAATTCCTAATTAGTAATCCAACTGTATGAAGTCAGATAATATCACACTCAGACCAGTCAGATAATATCAGACACTCAGACTAATTGAACAATGATAAATAAATAGACCATTATATTAGAGGGCCTACCATTCATGAAAACTACAGAGTGATATACAGTGTAAAATAAATGCTCCAGAAGCATCATCTACGTACATAGAATTTTGACATCCTCAAACTGCAACATAGATGATTTGCTCATCCATTATCCCCTCTGCTTTCACAAGGTCTATGTAATGCAAAAACAGTTCTAATTAGGAATCTAGACAGGAGAATAACCATGCACAAAAAATTCAGAATTTAAAACTGATATTTAACAGTAGGCTTTGATTAACCTGAACTCAAGGTGTAGAGAAAACCTGAAAACTGGAATGTTATCAAAGTTCTGAAGTGGGACAAAATTTTCAGTGTGCCAACTGCCATCTAGGGGGAACAATCATCTACTTATTCATAAGGGTGGATAACATCCATACTTATTAAAACATTGTAATATGTCCGGAAGAAGGAAGAAAAGGAAGAGAGTTAAGACAAGCAACAAAACTGAGATATAGGGACCATTACCATACGTATAGAAGAAGAAGATTGATTGTGAATAAGCCCACCACATTACCATGACTGGAACACCTCACACCAAGAATCCCATGTGTAAACTTAAATTTTGTCTGTTCGAGGAGGTGCGATGTGATCATTAACTCAATATTTACTCTTTCTAGCTAGTAAGCAGCCCCCTCAATGGTCAATTAACTGAGATCCAGGATTCAGGGAATTAATTTTTCGTAGGACCTATTAAGTCCCATTGTATTATATCGGCAGCTCTAAACAGAGGCCATTAAAAATGGACCTATCAAATGACAGCTTAGAAACTGGAACAGCTATCCACTGGTCATACAAAAGTAACACTTCACCACAATTACAATTATACTGGTATCTCCATTTTACTCCAATCAGCATACAAGAGCCACTGGAACCTGATCAAAACTCATGGGCCCTGGGCCCTTCCTAGTTAATAATTCTATACACTGATGGATTTGAATTTGAATAAGAGAAAGGAAACTCATATAAAAGGGATTGGACTTCAAATATGTGGTTAAATCCACAAACTTTTGCCAACTAGTCTATTCTACATGAAAACCGTATCTCACCAAGAAGTTAAATAATAGTAGTGCCATCTTGGGAATCTAACTACTCATAATTTCTGCAAATTATTACATGAGTTTCTATCCTAATGTTTTGGATTTTATAAGGATAAGCTATTCAGATACAAACTAAACCATCAAGACCTTGCACCTTGATTTATTCTAGTCTCCCATGTAATTTTTTTTATCTTTGAAAGCCAAGTTCTGAAGTGTTTATCAGCTTTTTGTATACAGCCAATTTAAACCAATTTAAAAATAGCTATATAAAACTAGCTAACAAACAGAGATAACAGTGGCAGTTGAGGGATGAAGCTGCTGCTAAGATGCTACAGACAAATATGGTCTGAACCTTGACCCCATACAAAAAACGCATCAAAACCTTTCCTTTTGCTGAGTTCTTAACCTTAGTCAAGTGTGAAGAGATTCGTTAAGACCATGTAAGATGGTAGAACAGTTCTGTGATTACAAATTTGAAGAAACCAAGAAGCAAAGAAGAAGAATGAAGGTAAAAGGAGATATTGAAGGAAACTAACCTGTTTCAGCTTCTGCAACTCGGTCGAGAAGGAGATCGTGAAAATGAGATGTGAAATCCCTAATTTCGAATATGGTAAAGGAAACCCCGACAAAGCATTCTGGAGAACACTAGATTGCATCCTTCCGACAGCATCAACAGCATCCCTAGGTTGGGTAAAAACCTCGCGATCCCAAAGTACCATCGAGTTAGGATTAACATTCCCTGACCAAAGTAATGGATCATGTAATGGAGCTGTAATATGCAAATGAGAATGGATTATGATTTCAAAAGCAGTAATGCAAACCAAAGTGGGTTTGGTGACTCGCTATGGAAGAAGTAGTAGTAGAAGAGTGTAGCCAGCTATGATTGTCTAGATGGATGGACGGCAAATTAGAAAAAAATAAAATTAGAAATAATGCATCTAAGGTGACTTCAGAGTAATACAATAAGTAGACAAATTATGGAGAAGCTTACCGAATTGTTTGACAAATGGTAGACAAACAAACACAAAGTTGCAATGAAGTCTTATAAGAGTTTGGATTGTGAGGTGTGCAATCCTTGAAGAAATTGAAGCAGAGAAGTCATTGACAATAAGTAGACAAATCATTGCCTTGTGAAGGCTGGCATGCCCAATGAAGCAAATCAGACTGTGTTAATTGTGCAGGAGAAGAACTTAGGATTGGGTTTACCATCTTCGACAAAAAACCCTTGGCAAAATGGTGATTCGAGTGGCTGTTTAGTAGAAAGATTGAGGTAAAATGTCCCCAAACCTAAAGTCAATGAGCTCAATGCTTGCCTAGAGGTCCTTGCATCATTACATATGAAATACTTCAATTTGTGGATGTAATTATAGACTTCATTTATTTTTTATTTTTCCCTCGGTTCCTGTCAAATTGGTCTTTATTTTATATGCAATTGTATTTTTTTTTTTTTCTTGGTTCATCAAGTCAACATTTTAACTTAAGAAGTTATTTCATTTATCAGTAGATTGTTGGATACATTAAGTCAGTTCATTAAGTCAACATATTACCTTATATGATTTTCAAAAGAAGTAAAGTAAGTATAGTTCAGGGTTCTAGAAAGGAATCTAAAAGAAAGAACTACAATTATGACTAGGATCACTTAGAAATTGAGATGAAGAGTAGTAACAGTTTAGGGACTATCTAACGATATAATAATCTTGAAAATCTGAGGTCTGAAATTAGATGAAAACGTGCGAGCTTAGTTTTCAAGTCATATTCAAGATTTAAGAAAATAAAGAAAGATATGATTGGTCATATCTCAGATTCAGGTCTAGAATGATCAGAAAGTCAGATTTGCAGTTTCAGATGTACCAACCAGAACTGTGGAATCGATTTTGGCAAGACAAAGAAAAAGAGAGAGAATATAATAGGATCAAGAGAAGAATAACAGGAGAATAGGGAGCGTAGCAGGGAGATATTACCTCTCCCTATTGAAGAACCAAAACAAGAAGAAGAAGAATAGAAGAGAAGCCATTGCCAAGAGATGAGCCTTCACAAGTCACCACGTTTGCTGAGCACAACACTACTAATGTTCATCATAAAAAATAAAAATAAGATTTCATTACCAGGACTTTGTCTGATTGATAAGCCTTGTATATAAATAGAAACTCTAAAAGTCCTAAGTAGACTCACAAAAGGATTCCTAACTAGGAATGTCAAAATTGAAACCGAATTAAAAAGACCAACTGACTGAAGTTAGGGGAAAAAAGACCTGGACCAAACCAAACCAAGCTCATATCAGTTCGGTATTGATCTTAGTTTTTAGAAACCAGTGAAAAACCCAAAGCATCCGAATGGATTGGATCCGAAAAAACCTGGTAAAATCTATATAGTTTTAATATATTTTGTATAATAGTTTTCTTTTAATAGGAAATAACGGAGACAGATTGATAATAAACTGATAAGGGACTGTCAGGAGAAACCTAAGGGACTGAAACCAATCAGGCCGATAGTTGATTGACTGGTTAATTACAGGTCACTGATGGGGAAAAAAGGAAAACAGAGAGAGAGAGAGAGAGAGAGAGAGAGAGAGAGAGAGAGAGAGTAGTGAATGTAAAGTCATTCTCAATCTAAAACCATGAATCCGCACAGCCACAAACCAACATCACTCCATCAAAACCAATCTTGTTGAGCAAAAAAAAAAAAAAAAGGGAAAGATATGAATGAGCAAAGCAAAACCATAAAGAAAGCTACTAGAAATAACTTATTCAATCCAATGTTTTCAATGCTATGAATGACCAAAGCAAAACCATCATCATTGAGGAAAAAAAAAAAAAAAGGAGTTTGGATGACAGAGGAACAAACCAATTGCAGTGACGATCGAACTAACAGGAAGATGAACCTGAATGCAAACCCTAAGCAACAAATTGCAAAAATCCATGAGTTGTTGCTCGAAATCCGTCGATACATCAATAACAGAATCCGTTGAGAGAGATAGAGAGAAAGAGAGAGGGAGAGGGGGAAGGAGAAGACATACTTCTTGCAGAAAACATTGAGAGAGAGAGAGAGAGAGAGAAAGCGAGAGGGAGAGAGAAGACGTACCTTTCTCAGACCCAAGAGTTGCAGTAGAAGAGAGCTGCGTCGACTGAAGAAGAAGAGCAAGTTGTAATATATGGCTTTTTATCGGGGCAGAGGCTTTACCGCGAGCAGTTTCAGGTTCTTGTTCTTTTCAAATATGTTCTAGAGCGTAAAAACATGGTATATCATGTTTTGAAATTTTTGTTCTAGGATGTTCTTTTCATCCAGTTTGTTCTTTGAGAACAAAAGAGCAAACCAGATTTACCAAACCGTTTTTTACTGTTCTTGACTGTTTTGAACACTTTTTCTGTTCTCGCCGAACAAAAGAACGAAGAACTGTTCTCTTAGAGATTTTACCAAATGCACCCTTAGGGATATCTGTTAGCTCTCTACATTTCTTCAAGCAATCAATTTTCTCCTCTGTTCCTTAAGAATTGATTCTCCGATATATTTTTTGGATGAGTCGGGATGTCTTGTTGAGTGTTTAATCTTTGCATTCAGATCATAAGGCCAGCCCAATAGTTGCTAATGGTTTGAAAACCAAATCCATCCCGTTACCAACCTTATAGGTCTCGAGAAGGGACCAAAATTGGACCAAACCGCTAGCTATCAGTTGTAGGCTGGGTTTCTCAAACCAATTTCTTATTGGGCTGATCTTGGGCTCTACCTGTCAAGCCCGAAACTGAAACAACCTAGACCAAAACTGGCCCATTGATACCTGATGGTTATGTTCTGCAGTGGGCTTCTCTAAGTCTGATCGGGCCTAACCTAAGATGACTTACTTCTTTGTTTGCATTTTGTAGCGGACCTATTCCTCCTTTTTCCCTCTTTCGTCAATTCATATCGGTTTCAGACAGGGTCCATCCTGATTCCATATCAATTCCTGACATATTTTGAGGATTGGATCATCTTGATTGGCCAATCTGATCTGATACCCAAATTTAATTTTATTATTTTTAATGTTCCATGTCACGTGTCAATCATTCAATGGAAAAGATTGTCACATGTCAATCATCTATCGTTATTAGGAATATAAAAATAAGAATAAATTATAAGTACCTCTCCTCGAGTATACCTTTAGATTAGGTGCACTCCTAACTTTTCAAACAATTTTAATTGTACCCTATTTTTGAATGGTGGTAAATTATACACCAAATAGACCAAAATACCCATGTTGTAAGACCCGTGTCAATCTAACCCGGTCTTACCACCTTGAACCAGGTTTACCCATCATGGTCGAATCAAATGGACCAAGGGCGTGAAGGAGATCGAGGTATCAAATCGACCCAAAAACACTTAAAATAGGGGAAGGGTCGCATACCCAGCTAAGCAGGGTCGGACCTCCCAAAACAGAAAGTCAGACCCTCGGTTTTGGACGGAGGGTCGGACAGCGTAAGACCCGAGGGTCGACGGGATCATCGACCCTCCCATCGATCCTCGGTTCCTGCCGAATATAGAAATTAGGAAATTTATATATTTTTCGATTGGGATTCTTTCCAAATCTTAATGAGACTTATTTAGGATGTTCCTAGTCTATTTAAAGGACGTCCCTAAGCCACTTTCACTCCTTTCACAACCCTAATTGAATTGAGAGAAAGAGAGGAGAAGGAAAAGAGGAAGAAGAGAGGCAAGGAAGAGAACCTAGCAAAAAGGAGAAGAGTTACAGAGAAAGATTAATCTTCTCAGGTATGGATACTAATTCCATGAGTTTCTACAGACCTTAGGATAGTTATTGGAGAGAGAGTGATCTCGGAGAAACCCAAACCATCCATCCATGGTTAGGTTTTCATGGAAAATCCTAGGAGAATGCATGAAAGCCATCTAGGAGGATGATTCATGGTTTCAGACCATGGAATGAATGTTTAATGGAATGTGGGAACAAATCATAGGACCCCAAACACAAAGAATGGATTAAAAAGTAAAAATTGGACCAGAGTGCACCGAGGGTCGCACCCAGGGTCGATGACCATCCGACCCTAGGTGTTTCTGACCATCGACCCTCAGCATTCGGGAAGTTCAGAAAGAAAGGAGGGTCAATAGACCCATCGACCCTAGCATCGACCCTAGCATCGACCCTCAGTTGACAGAATGGTTTTTAATTCTGAATAAATTTTAATTAAATTCTATCGATTTTGTTAGGTCTTCTAGCAATATAATAACATTGTAAAGGTGAATTTAAAGCTTGGAAAAGTATCTTATAGCAAGCTAAGGTGAGGAACCTTAACCCCAAACTAAATTGGTTAATAATAAACTATTTTCTATTTCTTGAGTCCAATGCCATGCTTGATTCTATGCGAATATGTTTGTAATGTGCATACAGCATGCCATCCAATATTTCTTTTATTTGTTCATGCATATTTATTTTATTGTTTATAACATGATGATGATGATGATGATAGGAATAGGCATGTGCTTGTATGTGTGTGGTTGATGTGCTTGATGCGAGCGAGTATCAGGAGAGGTGTGATGAGAACGTCAATAAACGTTAACCTTTGGCGGGTCTCAGCACTTTATCTCTATCTCTAACTCAAGTCTTGTGCATTGGCATCGTCGTATCGCCATTACCTTAGCGTAACTATTATGTCGTAGAATATCGTGGGAGGTGGTCTCGGTCCTTGTAGTCTCGACTCTACCGGGGCCTTAACTCTATCTCTATGGACATTCCGAGGGATGTTGGGGTGAGGCCTTGGATACACCTGTTTGGCATTAGGATTAGTTAGTTGCGAGCCCGGTTTGCAGCCCTCGCCAATAGGGGCTTACGTGTGATGAACACTATATAGCAATAAACGTAACCTTTGTTATATATTGTTCATGATTGGGTGCATGTGAGTTGACGATAAACGTGATCTTCGGGTAACGTCACACACTCGTGTATAGAGGCGGAGTCAATAAACGCGATCTTTGGCTACCTCAACCTTTCTATAGCATACTGCAAACTTTAAACCGGACCAAAGATATAAATTGATTTTTACATGCATATGTATTGTTGCATTGTTTTGGCTACTCACTGAGCCGTGATGTGTGCTCACCCCTCGACGTCGAATATTTTAGTTGATGATGCAGGTTATACCTTCGAAGACTACATGAATGCGTCTCAGACGGGAACGTGGCAGCTATGGAAGTTGAAGCTGAAGTGGATACACACGACTCCTCTTGCGAGTGCAACTCATGTGTATTTGATTAGATATTTTATAGGTTTCTTTAATTGGATTTTATTCAGACATGTATTTGATATTTAATATTTATATTTCAGTTGAATACAGAATAATTTACTATTAAATTATTAATATCATTTAGTTTCTCAGTTCATTTTATTATAAGACTTCCGCTATTGTGTATTTACTCTGATTATGACATGGATGTATGGAGGTTCGGATAACGCTGGGGATAGCCTATTTGAGATCCCGGTTGAACCGTTGGTTTATTAGCGGTTCATCATACCATTCCTGTTGGACCAAAATTGGGGTGTGACAACTTGCATCGAGCATCTCGGGCCTTGTCCGCTGAACTAGCTTTCATTCAACACAATTGTGAACCGGATGGGATAAAAATAAAAACAGTAATACAAACACATTGTAAGCACAAGTGATGATTGAGACCAAATTTAAAAAAGAGAATAATGCATCTATTAGTGGGAAAACAAGTTACATACAATGAGTGAGAAAAACAAAACGTATATACATAACTAAAACAAAGTACAATCCACAACCCGGACAGTTACTCTGTAGTACAAGAAAAATAAAGTACAAATCAAGAAGCCGGAGGCGGGGAGGAGGAGGGGGGCCTCACGATCTCGTCATAGTCCTCGGCATAGGCCCTAGTCAACCAGGCCACTGGGTCGGGTCGTCTCGGAGGCTGGGCCGTGAGACCGGCTATCCCTCTGAACAATCGCACGCTGCACCCTCTAGGAGCTCTCCCATCCGCGCATCTCGATGCGTCTTTGAGCAGACCAACAACTCATCCATCCTCAAATCAGATCTCGCTCGAGCATCCCCTGAGTCTCCTTGCAAAGATCTCCATCATGGCTGAAGGTGGAAGTGAAGGATCAGCCGAATGGGAAGGACCAGCCTCAGTGCGAGGAGCCGCCGCAGAAGATGTACCAACTCCAGCCGCATGTGGGTGATGGCGGTGGTATCGAGTCGACGCTCCATATACATACGATCGTCATCGCCGATCGGATCCACACGAGCTCTAGCGGCCAAGAAGCAGCCTCGGCGACGACCATCTCGACCCGAGTGTGAGGGCGCACCATCGCGTTCCTCTCCTCATCACTAACCTCGGCATCTCGCAGCCCCATCTTGCGAATAGCCTCCCAATCTAGAGGGCGACGAGAAGGTCTTCTCACCGATCTTCTCTATCTACCGGATCCACCCCCGGATGGGTCGGCAGCACTGTAATCATGCGTCCATAGGGTAGATTTCCCCTATGACCGGACAATGTAGCACTAATCATCGTCCGCATGATGATGTATGGAAGGTAGACCGGTTGTCGAGTGCATATACTCGTAGATCAAGAACCGTGTCACGAGATACCCTCTCATAATGCCCACTGCGGGATCGGATAGTCGTTAATAATCTTGCGTAAGACCCGTGGAGTTAGACGCAAGTAGCAAGCTCTCATCTCCCATCTATCGGACGGAGCAAACGGTTGTCGATCTCGCTCTCATCTCCATCTCAACAAACCTGGCTCTCCCCGCGCAAGACACCATAGGCCATCATAGGGAATGCCCAACAGATCGGCCAGCCGATAATCAAAGGAAATGTGCACCCCCTTGACGTAACTCGTGTATGCGCAACTCCCGACCATACTCAACATCATTGTAATTCCCACCACCTGAGATTACAATAGAACTAGCGTACCAAGTCCGGACAGGTGCACGCTGCATATGTGATGATAGAGAGCCACCCCATATCACCAAAAGCTCCCCCTACATTGAACAAGGCTAGCTCGCCCAAGTTCACCATGCGACCCTTCAACCTTCTTACGGGCATAGTCAAGCATATCGCCTCGGCTCATTCGAACGGAAGCTAAGCGGGATCACGCACCCTAGGTACTTTGGTATGGGCCATAGTATCCGCAAAATAAGAAAGAGAAAAGAAACAAGGAGTTAAGCGTGGATAAAAATCCAAAAAATTGATTTAATAACGACGTGAGTGGCCGTAAAACCTCAAATTCTCACCATACAAGTGGGTATGAGAACTTACGTAGGCTAAAACATATCCTACAACCCACATGCAATAGGAAATTTTAACTGATGATGTCCAATTTGAAGAAATTCAAGAAAAATCAAAAATGTCGAATAAATTAGGACAAAAAGAGAAAATTTCAAGTTTATCGATAACCAACCGATGAAACTCAAAATTTTTGAGGGCTTTCGTTCCTCGAGACACCAATAACAAAAGCCCCCCAATAAAAATCAAATTTTTACGGTTGGAAAAAGTTTAATTTGAAAAATATGAGTAAAACGGGCATAAACCTAGAAAAAGAAAACCTAAAAACAGGTAAAAGGGGAAGAA